>CP135570.1:4175159-4296749 GCA_032401905.1 Swietenia macrophylla | reverse complement strand
TACGTGCCTGGGAATATTATTTTATATTTTAAAAAATTTTAAAATATTATTTAAAAAGTAATATTTAACATACACGTAGAGTTGAAGAACAAAAAGAATTTTTTTTATAAAAAATAAAATAATTTTAAATAAAAATATTATTTTTTTACTCGTAATTTATTTTTTACGTGCATATATTATATATATATAAAAAAAAAAAGGCAAAAGTGTTAGTCCCCATCTCCCACAAATTAAATATAAAGATACTTTCAAAGTCCACTCTTTCACATTTTGTAAGTTGTTTTTTTGTTTAATAAAATATTACTACAATGAATATTAGTTCATATCACGCCTACATACACACATAAATTTGATATCTATAACCTCTCGTAGAAAGAAAGACATGCCTTACTGAAATTCCCTGAACTGCTGCTACTGGATGATCTTTATCAATTTCAATCTAATACACGAAAAGAAGTCCTTTGCCAAATGATGTTGATCCAAATCCAATTGTCCGTTATCCTTAAAACCAAAAAAATTCTCTCAGTTCATCAACGTAAGCCATTTCAAAAAAATGAACTCTAAAATCCAATCAAGTACTTAGAAATCCAAATTTAATCCGTCAGACTTAGAATCCAAAGAAATATACCCCCTGTCTTGAGCAGAGGCATAAGAAAGACCAACGTTATGAGGCATAGCGGAAGCAAACACAGAGAACTTAGTAGAGTCGGAATAAAAAGGAAGTGGATGATGGAACATCTTGGTTCCTTTATCCGGTAAAAAGAAAAGCTTTCATTGAAGAGCAAAGTATAGATTCAAAGGAGAAAACGAACAGGAACTTTAGATTCCCGAAGTGATTAAAAGAAAAAAAAAAAAAAGAACGAGTACTTTTGGTTTTGTTGAGTGATGAATTAGAGAGGAGAGATAGTGTGAAGGAGGAGTGAAGTGCTACTGTGTCAGCGTAGATTCTGGATTCGAAACTCGAGAGCGGCCGGCATTCGAAGCGGGATTGCTTCGTTTTGCGTCTGACACGACACGTGTTGGTACCCAGAAAATATATTGGGAAAGTATGGCGCCTTTCTGCTTGTCGACTAAGCGAAAAATTCATTCATTATTTTTATTTATTTATATTTTAATATTTAATACTTGAAAATCACATCACCTCAAGGGAGACTTCCTTTCTCCATACGACTTCAGATTCGCATCCTTGAGATTCAGTGCGTTTCTAATTTATCTTGAATGACGACGTGGAAGTAAAATCAGGGACTTTCCCTTCTTCCGATTGTTGAGACTGCAGGCAAGTTTAAGTGGTGTGATTCAAGTGTAGTAGTTATCTTAAACACAAAGGACAATCTTACATAGAAAGCAGTAAGAGGAGAGATTTCTGAGGAAATAAAGCAAAATACAGCACAGATAAAAAGAAATTGCTGCACAAAAAATACACTTGAATGCTTCAATGTTTTTTGATTTGGAATTTCATGCAAAATATACATGGAACTTGGATCTCAAATAACGTTCATGCATGCCTCATCGGAACACTGTGTTTTTAATTAATGACTCACCTTGAGACAGAATTTAGAAGTAGAACCATATATGACATATATAATTGTAATTATTAATACCCTTTCAATTAATTTTAGAACCTTCTATAATAAGAAAAGCAAAAATTTAAGTCATTTTTATTATAATTTAAAAATTAATCTTCTTACCTAATTTTTACTTATTAAAAGATCAAAAAAATAAAAAATAATTAAAATAAAATTTAAATTATTTATTATCTTTTTTATTCATTTGTCATTAAATTCTTAAAAATTAATAATATAAAAAATTAAGAGAAAATCCTTGTCTATGATTTATACACCATAATGAATTTCTACTACTATTTAACACACATACAATTAATAGAAAACTTCAAAAGTAAAATAGCATTGAGAATAAAAAATGATACAGTAATACCTTGTAAGAAGACGTCAATCAATTTCATCTTAATTGAATCAGCAAACAACAAAAATGATATAAACTTGACTCCTTATCACTTTTTGGCAAAATTTTGACTCCCTGGAGCCAGTGGGGGCACATGCCCCACCGCTTCCTATGCATCTCCATCATGGTTAGTATTGGACAAATTCTTCTTTACACATCTAACAAAAGATTGTCAAACTCCTATTTACTAGCAATAGAAGCAGAGGTTGCCGCAGCCTCTGCTATTAAGGCAATTGGCTGTCGAGCCTGCAGGCAAGCACCAATGTCAAAGGGGTGCAATTCAGAACCATCAAAAATAAGATTAACACCAGGAAGAATCACTTCTCGGCTATCAGCTTCATCAGATTCCACTTTGACCATACTCGCCGTTGAGGCTTCTTCAACAGGCCTTGTCGCAGCTTCATATACCGGAGTTAGAGCATACGATCTGCAAACATGATTACAGAATTACGGTTTTGCAGGTTCTAAAAGCAACATCATAATAGAAGCAAATACCTTGACAAAATAAACACTGTTATTTGTAAATAAAAATAATTTACCAAGTTTTCCCCACCCAGATTGAATGAAATTTCAGTTTGGACTCATTGTTTCAAATAGATCAATCACCCCACTAAAATTTCATAATTATTTCTGTGTGATAAAGCTAGTAATTCTTGTTTTTTAAGCAGAAGACTATGCAAGAATCCTAAGCATCATTTGACAATTTTGTATACCAAACATATAAAAATACTGTTAACCATGTCCAAATTTCCCAAAAACTGAATAAAATTTTCACATGATGGTCACAAACACAATTTCTTCAACTTTAAACAACAAAAATTAGTTTTCGCACCAATTAACAATTTTGAAAATGCAGAAGGCTATTTTTCATGTCATCTGGTTGAAACTTGAGTCCAAGCAAGAGGCAATCAAGCATTATTAATCCTGGATGAAAAGCTTAAGATAAATACTTCCATGCAAACCTATAAGAAAAATAGGTCCGTGTACACAGAACCAACCTATGCCTCCTTGAAAATCCACAAAGCCCAAAACTTTACTGATGGTTATAAAACAATAAATCCATGAGAAAAGCGTATCAAAAACCTATCCACCCAAAAATAGGAGCTTACAAAAAAGTAATTTATGGGCAAAAAACCAATTAAGCACAAGAGGTTAAGGGAAGCAATCTAAGACCAGAGCTTGTGATAAAGACAGACCTCAGAATGCTACCATCAAAGCTCAAAACTTCAGTCCGGCAACGCTGTCGATTAGCAAGTTTTAATCTCTGATGCTCGCTTGTTGCTCCTGATATGGGGGAAGAAGGGTCAACAAGCGGATTCCACCTTCCACTAGCATAGTTCATCAGTTGCCGAGATGAATCCTTTGCTTGCTCTTTTTGGTAAAGGAGTTTTGCAGCAGGACCTGTTGCCTGGTACTCTGCACAAACATCCCGCAGCCTTTTTCTTAACCCTTGCATTGCATCGTGATGCTCGGTGAGAGAATCAGCTTGAAGAAATTGTGATGAAACAACCCTTTTGCAAATATTGTTGCATAATTTTGGACTAAAAAGTGGCATCCCAAATTCCACACTTAGTGGGACCCAGTCATACTTCTCATCATCAGGTAAAAAGGGTTCAGATTCTCTTTCTCTAAAAAGTTTTAATAGGCGAATATAACCAATTGTCCACAATTCTATATTGTTTGCCAAATCATTCAAAAGAGAATTCAGTTTCAAACCTTCCTCTTCATTCAATCCTAATTCATTTCCCATTCGAGCAATTGAACCATCAGAGTTCTTTAGGGGCAATGGTATATCCATAGTAACAACTCTGCCAGAATCATCAAGGTCATACTTGCTTAGGGGCTGCACTATCACAGCTGAGTATTTGAGAAGTGAATTTAAACAATGTAAGAGAATACTTCCTTTAACTAAATTTCCTTCGAACTTGCCTCCCAAACCTCCAATTGTAGAGCCATCCCATGACCATATAAGGGCTTTCTCACAACCAGCCAATGGTGCAGGAAGCATGCGTAGACATTGTCCTTTCATCAGAACAACTGATAATGGCCCACCAGACACACTGGAATACAGTACTAATTTCATCCATGGTGTCAAAGATGAATGGGAGGGCGGACCAAAATGAATAGGACCTTTTGGTCCTGGAAGAACTGATGAATAAGGAAGAGGAATCATAGACACAACAATATCATAGTCACGAAGAAACAAACGATCTAAAGTTGCCGGGGCCAGAGCAGCCAAGCTTTCACAGCGGAGAATATCCACTTGATATTTCTTTTTCTTCCTCAAAGTTCCTTTAACAACATCAGACTCTTCAACCAGTATCTGTTTTTCATCATTCTGGAAATTTGGCTCTGATTTAGAGACCTCACCATACAAATAACTGTCTTCTGATACATTAGCAGAAGATGTCTCGTCACCACTACTTCTTGGAATGGAGTCATCCACAAGAGGCATTTTCTGAGGTTCCAAATTCTTAGAGCCATTAATACTGTCTCCAGCTTCCTTGCTAACAGTGTGTTCCGATTTGTCGGTCAATGTGATGTCAGCTATCAAAGAAGTAGCCTCATCAGTACTTGAAGCTAACATGTCCGGTTCATCACATATTTCCATTGCTTTAGTGTCAGTGGAAACTCCACCTGACAGAAGACATTCCAGGACACAACGAAGGCTAAATGCATGATTTGCAAAATCCTGCAATTCACCCTCAAATTTTGTCCCCTCTAATGTACTCAGATCCTTACACAGATCTGCAATGCTAGCATGACCCAGTTTCCCCGCTTCATATAATGTTACAGCATGAGATTTCAGGCCTGAATATAACACGAGATGGACATATAAACTATTCAGACAGACAATAAAAGAAACAATGTAGACAACAAAAAATATGTGGATCATATACCATTCCAAATCTTTTAACATCCAGCTCCAATTATTAAATTCCACATGCATAATAATATGACAAAAGGATAATACCCTTAATAAGGAAATAATTCACAGCATCTGACAACCTAACTTCTAACAGAGCAATCAAGGAAACCATAAATTCAACCCCAAGAAACCAACAAAGACTCCAGATCTAAGTTCACTGGAAATGTGATAATGATCCCCGAAAAAGGACTCTTAACATGGACCAAGGGTCACTCGCTTCCACTCTGGTCCATCTTATATCAGGCATATAGTTAACCTCTATTACTAGTTCTTGTTTATGCTTATATACTTTCTCAACCTTTCAAGCTAATTAAAATCTCACATGCTAGTCACGTGACTCTCGAGGGGTGAAATGACCAGGAATTTATCTACAGAACATACAAAACTAAGGCAAATTAAGGTAAAGCCAAACAAAAGGACAAAACCAGGTAGACTACATTTGAAGTATTCAGTTGGGATATAGTAGGCCAGCTCGGCCTTGGATTGATTCTTAGATGCTCCAGAATCACAGGATATACACACATACGTATACTAGAAAGAAAAAGCAAATCAAAAGGCTATTTGGTAGAACTATAAAAGGGGCTCTCAAAACTGATGAAAAGGCCTTTCAAGAGGAGTTTCTAAACCTTATGGTCACTGTATCCATCTTCACAAGGAACTTATATCCAATTATGGCTCCCTCTATCATGACAACTAATCCACCTCTTCTCAAGAGAAGGCTGGGCCGATGACGTGAATCAGTAGTCAAGGAGAGAACTCTGGTCATTCCACTACAAACAACTACATTTTTTGAAACACTTTGTTCATGACATTCCAGTATAAACAGCTACATTTTTTAGAAATTTTAATCTACTTGTAGTTGTTCATGGATCCCTGAGTTCCAGACTTCTGCCAAATTGCTGAAAGGTCAACCACACAAAATGTAATCATTTGAAAGTGGAACGGAAAAGGAAGAGAGGGACCTGGGGAAACAGAACCCATCATAAGATAGGATGTTATATTAGCATCGACAATAAAAGCAACTCGGGCAAGGCCAGAACGCGGTCCATAATTTTCTGTCCCAATAATATCTCCTTGTTGACCAATATCACCATCAGCAGACATGTTCCCTGAGCCTATACTAGCATGAGAAGCCTCATCTTCATCACTAAGAGTGACTCTTGGAGACCCAGGTACACTTGTATCCCGAAGAATGGATGCCGGATCAATCACTTTTATTGCCCATCCCAATCGACAAGCAAAAGATGCAGCTGCTTGCAGCTGAGAAAGATCAGCCTGTAATGTTGCTGCCAGTTCAGCAACAGTGGCATTCTCGCTTGAAACAACAAAAACTGCATACAGTAACCTGAATAATGCATTTAATAGTTGTAAGATCTTTGTTTTCTCAAAAGTAAACAAAATTCAAATGACAAACAATGCATCATTTACTGTGATAACTCCCTTACTCTTCAATAGGGTCTTCATAAGACTGCTCCCTGTTGGAAACAAACCCTTCAAGCCTGGAAACTGAATCATCATAACTACTATTATTTCAATCAAAAGAAAACAGGGAAATCAGAGCAAGATGAAAGCAGTCATATCATCATCTAGTGCACACGCAATTAAGGATAAGGAAGACAGTTGTACCTCAAAGAGTTGTACAATCAAGAAAATTCAGCTACATGGAACAAAAAATCAACTCTGATATTCCTTGTATGGACATTTGAAATTTAATTGCCAGAGTAAGATAAAAACCAAAGAAAAAATGTATAACAATAAGAACCATAGCCAGTATAAAGTTCAACTAAATATTCATGAAATTTACAACTCCAGTATTTCATTTATCCCTTGATAAAATGGCAAATATGTTTCAGGAAACAAACCACATATTTTATTTATATATTAGAATTGGCAAAGAAAATTCAGTAATAAACAACTTACCTATAAAATTCAATTAAAGGTTCATGAAATCTACTGCCCCAGTATTTCATTTACCCCTTGATAAAAGGGGAAACAACAAACAAACCACATATTTCATCTATTAGAGAGCCTTATTGAGCAAGACAATTCTGAACATAACAGGTTACCTTTAAAACGGTCATCAGGATATACAGGAACATCAAAGTAGATTAAACCCCGTCGATGAAGAGCCTTTATGATGTCAGGGTCAAACAGGATAAATGCATTAGCTTCCTCTTTACAGACTTTATCTATCGTTGCCATTTCTTCTTCTGTGAGTTTCTACAGAAGCAAGGAAAAACAATATAAGCTGACATTGGCCGCTCAAAGCTTGACCAATAATTATATGAATGCAGATATCTGCTTGTCTAAAATATGCATGTGCATAAAACCAGAGGAGTGAACAGTCTGTAGATTCATAAGAAAAGATTATTGGAACTCTTACCTTAAATTCTTCCAGGGTAAAATTGACGAGACAAACTCCCCACCATGGTTCAATTGCGAAGTCCACAGGTTGTGTAGGCAACAACTCTTTGGCAATTGACTTGTTCAGCTTCCACATAATTTTCTGGATAGCTCCAAATAAGTAAATGATAGACAAGAAGCTACAAGTTTATTCCATCTTCATAGGCAAATAGCAAATAATGCATAGCCACAATTAAGTCTAATGTTCAAAGTATACATCTATGAAGTCATCAAAAGTTTACACAGTGATGAATCTCCTGATGAAAAAATTTTGTTGTATAACAGAAATATGTCTCAGGTGATCACCTGCGCATCAAGTTTTGGAACACATGACTGAAATCATATAAGACCCATTAAAAATAACTTTATCAAATGATTCTCACAAAAACTATCAGCATCCAATCACTCTGTCAATGAAAATTTTAAGAAAAGAAAAGGAAAACCATACATATATCTTCTGCAAAAGCTAAAGCTTAAACCATATTATCATTCTGGTTCTTTTAAAGTAAATAGCGTATACAACAGTTTAAAGATTAGATCTTGTGTTCAGGTCTAACAGTTCTTTCAAACTTCATGGTAACAATATGTGATATCATAATATTTTCACTCCAGCAAAATCATAATATCAGTCACTGAATGATCAATTCATGTTAAGAATTCATAAAGTCATATCAGAATAACTTAACTCCAGCCAATCATAATTCACTGAACAATCAATTCCTGTTAAGCATTCATAAGGTCATATCAGAATAACTTAACTCTAGCCAATCATAATATCAGTCACCGAACAATCAATTCATGTTAAGCATGCATAACAATATACTCCCATGTAAATGTTTGTGGGCATGCATAGAAGCACACAAGCGTATTCACGCATATGTGCGCGCGCGCACACTATATGAATCTGGAAGCATACTGGCAACCTGATTCAGTACCTTAGATCTGCACTTGTTCATGATATCAATAAATTCGTTTCTCCCTATTCCTGTAAGCCGCAAGGCATCTGCTGCACTGAAGTTTGGTATGCTGTCATAGGGTTGCTCTGTTGACAATAAGGCAAGTAAGAATGTGAATAATATTAAGTAATACTGGTGCAAAATTGTGATCACACTTCATTGGTAACAATGTGGCAAACTTCCATGATATTTCTTGCAATAAGATAAACTGTTACCATTTTTCATAACCTCGAATATCATATCACAGTAATATCTGAAAGGCGATAACCTCATAACACGGCAAACATACTCTGCAAGATGATATGGAAATAACTGTAGGAAAGGAAGTCAAAAAGAAGTTAACTGCAGAACCTCACAGGAAAAGTAAAAGAAAACAATAACACTTATATATTCAATTTTGCAATAAATAAACTAAACTGCAGAGCTATAAACTGCACTAAGTGAAACAGATGAGCAAATCATTCGCATAATGAATAACTATTTTGCAAAATGCAATATGTTTGTTATAATTAAAGAGTTTCCCTAGTCTTTCCGCACAACACGCACCGCTAGATTTCTTCGCAAGTAACGCATCATGTCTTCATAATATTCACCTTCTTTGCATACTTTGCGAGCAAAACATTTGTTCCATTGGAGTCTCTTCTTAATGCAGTGTTCAATGATCCTGCAAGGGGTTCCATAGAATAGGAAAATGGTAATATAAACAACAAATAGACAACCTAATCAGAGTCATCATATACGCAAGCAACAAATTCAAGCAAATGGACCTAACTCATTCCACATATATCAACTTCACAGAAAGACTTTTAAAATTCATTTGCCTATAAATGACCTTCTTTTTGTAATATCACATATTTGGAGCTGACCTGACAATGAATCACAATAAATACGATTCTATCTTTCAGATATACAAATGAAATAATGCGAGCAACAAAATAAAGGAAGGCTAATAAGTAGAAGCGAGCCTTAACCTTCTGTGCCATTCTTCTTTTGAAGTAAGAATAGCTTGAAGCCGCTTTGGGAGATTCTCCCACGGACATTCTTCATTGATTGCCTTCAAGAGCAACTGATCCTCAATTGTAGTCGGAGCGCGCTGCATTTTACCCAATCACTTAATCCACTCCCTGCACGTAGATAACCGAACCTTATAAATATATGGTCAACAAAGGCTGCTTCTGAAACAACACGAAACAGTGAGTATGAGCGTCTTAAAAATGAAGTTGAAATTGAGATCAAACCAGCATCAATTTATACACAACTCTACAAAATTAGCAATAAGAAGGATTGCAACACACATCAAAATAATAGATTCCTAATTCCAGGTGTAATTAAGAGGAGATGAAGTAGCTGCTAATTCAGATGCATAAAATTCAGCTGGATCAGACCTGAAGGATCAAAAAATTAGAAGAATACTCGTGATTCTTGTGGCGCCTCTTAGGGTTTAAATCGGGAACGAGATCTAGAAATCGAGAATTAGAAATGTTGAATTGCATGCATGACTAATAATGACTGTTATTATAACTGCATACTCACAACAACGCCTGGCCTCTCCATTATTGTATTGTATTCCAGTTGTTAGACCCGTTAGTTTTCCAAACCCGTAACTTACCCGACCCAGATTCACGGATCTTTACCTAATCTAATTTGTCTATACGAACCCTAATACACAGTTAAAACAAAAAAAAAAATTACGATGACTATCGTAACCGCTATTAATACCAAAGTCTCACGAGAAAATGTCACAACCGCTACAAAGTAACTAATCTCGAACGCTCCTCTCAACAATAATATTTAAATAAATACCTTCATTTTTTATTCTGATAAGATAAATTTTATTATACTTTTTAAAACATAATAAAAATTACAAAATTATTAAAAATTAGATAACAATTAAAGCATGCCGTACTTTTTGAAGTATCATGATAGCATTCAATAGAAAATAATGTTCTTCGAATCAATGACACCAATAAACAGGTTTCAGTTAACAACTAGCAGCCAATACGTACTTTTCAGATCCAAAATCGAAAGAAATCGGTGTGGGCTTGACCCATCTTGAACCAGGCCCAAGTTCCCTTCACTCCAAAGCGCGGGGAGGAAAGGAACAAAATGCCAACATGCCGGCACATCTACAAACACGGCCACCGAGGAAGACCGATACTGTCTGTGCGCACACTCTTTTTGTTTAAAACCTATCCTTCAGCAATACCTTATGCGCATTCTCTTCTGAGCCGTCTCCATAGGTTCAGTTTTTCTCTCTCTGTTTTCTTGCATGTCTTAGTTTTTAGTTTTTGAACTTTCAGTTATTTTTTTTTTTAAAATTTTTATGATTTGACGACAGGACTTATGCATAGACTGGTAAAGCAATAGAGAAAAAGACTTTTATAATGGCTCTTCGTTTTGAAGTAAGACTTTGAATTTGTGTTGTCACTTCTATCCTTATTGATGAATGGTTAAGATTGTCATATCTACTTCACTCGGACGCAAACAAAAATACAAACACTTATTAAACAACTCGATGAATATTATGAAAGCTCATTGTGCAATATGACATTGGCGGCAATTGTTTGGTTTCTGGCATTAATGAGAGAAAGTAAATGAACATGCATATTTAAAGATTCTAAAAATTCTAAAAATTGAAGCTATCTTCACACGGAAGTTTATTCTTAGTTGCTAAGCTTCATTGTAACATTATTCTGAATTTGTTTTACGCCCTCTACACCTCCTGATATTTGCAGCGCTGTTTTAGGTAAATGTTAGCTTGGTCATAGCACCTGCTTAATGAAGGTATTGAGCAGTGGTTATTAGTCACCAAAATCAACTTAAGGGCAACACTGTTGCTTAATCGTGATTTGTTTATCATAGAATGTATTTATGTTTTTACGCTGGGTTGATTGTTATACTGTTGATGAATTAATTATCTATTCAATGATGCACAAAACTTATGTGCCTCTTTATTACAATTCACCTGCAGGCTTTACCATCTGCTCCGAGGGGGATTTCTTTTCTTAAATACTTGTTAGCAATTGTAAAATTTATTTGTTGGTTTCCTTTATAGGTTTTGGCGAGGTTTAATCGTGCCCTTGCAGCTCAATTGACACTCCCTCACATTGTATGTGAGACTCCACTGTTTATGCCTGTGGATACACAAGGTTAGAGATTCATTTATTAAGTGTATAGTTCAGATAGCCAACCAGTTGTCAAGAATGTTTTTCTGTACTTACATGATATGTTACTTCTAGCCAAAAGAAAAGAATATGTGTCAGCATTTAAAATGGAAATTACCTTTCTATGAGACAATGTTTAAATGAAACTCTTTAATTTCATTTGTCCTTAATCCAATATTTTTATAAGACAATGTTGGTCTTCCTGGTCACAGGGACAATAAAAGGTTTGACTACTAATCAGCTTGAGGAGATTGGCTGTCAAATAATTCTTGGGGATACATATCACTTGGCACTTTGTCCTACATCCGAACTTATTGATGAATTGGGCAGTCTCCACAAATTTATGAATTGGCCTAGAGCACTGCTTACTGATTCTGGTGGCTTTCAGATGGTTTGTCTTAATATTCAATATAGTGCTATATTTTATTAATTTATCAGTTGCATTCTTGATGTTGTCCAGATTTCTTCTTTAGGGTAGAGTTGGACAGTTTGATTTATTCATACAAGCATGCATAATACTCTATGTGAATGGTGTGCATATTGATTGCAGATAAACTCTGGTTCTGCCCTAGTTTATGCATGATAAGTTCTTCCATTGTTATGCATTTTTTCAGCCTGCTAATTATAGTAATAATTGGTGCCTTGCTTTTCATTTTGAAGATCTTATAGTATTTTGGGGTGATGTAACAACTTTATATCTTATGAGTTTAAATTAATGATTTTCCCAGTGTGTGGATAATGATGATCCTCATGAAAGTTTTAATGGCCTTAAGTTTCTTGGACTGACTTGATATGCAGTTGAGCTCTTCCTTCATCTAGATTAAGATAGTTTATTCTCTAAAATATTTGATAGTCTCTTTATCCTCTCTCTCTCTCTCTCTCTCTCTCTATGCAAAACTAGTTGTAGATTGTCTTTTTCCTTTAAGATCATGATGGTAGTTCTGTCAAGGTCTTGTACATCATATATCTATGCATGGCAGAAATTTTTGAAGTTTAGTGATATGTGTGGCTAACACTTTTCTTTGCTTATATTTACAGGTCTCTCTCTTGCATTTAGCTGACATCACCGAAAAGGGTGTAACATTTCAGATTATAATTCTTGCTCTGGTTTTTGATATGACTGAAAAATTCATGAAATGTGTTTCAGACTGTAGTGCTCTGCTCAATTCGATTGGGGGTTATTTTAGTTCAATCCCTAATATTTGATGATATGGTATCATGGAGAAAATTGATACTCAAAAGTTAATTTTTATGTATATATGTAGGTATGTGTATGTGGTTGTGATCAGTGCATGCAGAATCCCTTGTCTATGTTGTTTGGTAAAAGAGGAGAGATTCTTATTATTGCTTAATCCCAGTAATTGTCTGTGAATCTCTCTTCTTTTTTCCTTTTTGGGTTTGCAGCACCCACTTAGTGGTGTTAGTATAACTGGATGTTTAATAATTGTAAAAATACGGACACACTTTGAATTTACAGATTGAAAGCATCTTCCCTCTTTGGTTCTTTGTTATAGTTTTCCCAGATTGAGGAAAAAGCCAAGTACATAAAACTTTTGTTCCTTCATGATATTCATTTCCTTTATGTTAGTGAACAACATTTCTGACCATTGTAGTACAATATTCCTTTATGTGAATGCTCAACTTATTCTGCTGCTGTCTTGTTAAAATATTGTAGGATGTTGCTATTTTTCTTGTTGGTTGTGACTGAGACCTTGTTTTTTTATTCAGTCACCAGTTGATGGAAAGCCTATGCTCTTAACACCTGAAGAGTCAATTCAAATTCAAGTACGTACATTCAATTTGTGCATTTTTGGTTATTCTATGGTTTTGTTATTATGGCTTGGGTTTCTCTATCTTTCACGTATTTTGCAGTATTATGTTTTATGACTTATAGCCAATCATACGTTGTCATTTTTTGAAAATCATATCGATTAATGTGGAGTATTCCGTTTTGTTACCACTGATATGTGGTCTCTTCAAGTTCTTATCGTTTAATGAGAGTACTTTGCAATTGTCCACCATTTTAGAAGTAAATAAATAAAATTAAAGAAAATGGATAGATGGCTAACAACTACATCAGATATGCTTATGATTATCGACTGGTTATTTACTTTTGTACTTCTACATACATCCATCAAGTGGAAATGCAGTGGTCGTGTGATATGCGTTATTTTAACTGAACTATGTGCTTCTTCCTCTTTTTTTTTTTTTTCCTCAAAGGAGCCTCTTTGCCTATCTTTTGCTATATGGCTTTCAATAAGTATGAATGTCCATGAGTTAAAATTTTCAACAGCTTTTTTGCAGTCTACTTTATGGTTCTTAAGTGCTTACCATATGGATATTCTGTTCTGCTTATGATTCTGCAGAATGGAATTGGAGCAGATATAATTATGGCTCTCGATGATGTGGTGAAAACCACCATTACTGGTCCACGAATTGAGGAGGCCATGTATCGCACACTTCGATGGATAGACAGATGTATAGCAGGTAAATATAAATAAAAACTAATGTGTCTGATGTTTATTGCACAAATGGATTTAAAATGGAAACAAACAAGTTATAAACTTAAAGAAAATGAGGCAGTGTCCCAGATGCACCATGACCGGTCTGGGATTGTTGGCCTTGAGTAGTTCTTATCATTCGTAGCCTAGGCTCACTGTATTATGTTGAGTAAATTGAGTAGTGTACTGGAATTGATGCAATACGTAATGCTTGATGTCATATTTTATATCATATATCTTCTGGCATGTACCCTTTTCAATTGAATCCTTTTTATGTATCAATTGGTTATCTGCGATCATGCTTCACTATTAATGTTTTGATTGAGTTGCTTAGAACATTTTATTGACTTTTTCGGACAGCTCACGGGATACCGCATGAGCAGAACTTATTTGGTATTGTACAAGGTGGTTTGGATACTGTGCTAAGGTGAATACCAATTGAAATATTATTTTGCTACTTTTAAACAGAACCTGCATGTATTGTTCTTGTGTTCTTAGGCACCTCTTTTTACTAATATTACTCATTGGTTACCATAATTTATTGTAATCAGGGATATATGTGTTAGAGGCTTGGTGGATCGGAATTTACCTGGGTATGTCTGCTTAAAATTCAACTTTCTTAATTTGTGCTCTTTATAATGTGAAAGGTTGAACATCATACATTTTTTGAGGTGGATGATAATTGCCCTTGGGTTGGATATTGGAATTTACAGCTTACAATTTTCTTCCACCATTTTGTGAAGTTCTTTGCCTTAAATTTTCTTAGTGGTTCATTCTTTATTTAGTCCCCTAATGTTTGAATAATTGCCAACTGAGTTATCAGTTTCCAGTTCAATTTTCTGTTCACTTTCACTTTAGATTAGACTGACTAGTTATGGCTTTGGCTTGACATTTCTACCATTGGGTTTATGTGATTAAGAGTTGAATCGATCAAGTTTACTTCTGTAACAGCTATGCAATTGGTGGTCTTGCAGGCGGTGAAGACAAGGATCCTTTTCGCATGTTGTTGCTCAGTGTACTGCTGCACTGCCTGAAGATAAACCACGATATGTTATGGTACAAATGACCTATATCATTTTATGTGTACCTCTTTCAATCTCATAACAAGCTTCTTCTCTTTGATATTTTATATTGTTATTGAGCGCACACTATTTTTCAGGGTGTTGGTTATCCATTGGATAGTGTAGTTTGCAGCACTTTGGGTGCTGATATGTACGACTGTGTTTATCCCACTCGCACTGCTCGCTTTGGCACTGCTCTTACACCTGAGGTGATAGGTTCTTTGTTGAAATTAGTTAAAATATATTTGGTTACAATCATTCAAATAAAACTAATTGAAGTTGTAATCATTTTAGATTATAATAGTAATAATAAGATAGAATAAAAGAAATAAAGAAAAGAAAGCTATGGTGTTTTCTGGCATAATTGTAATTTTCTAGTAACTTCCTGGTTAATCCATCACATGTAGCATTTGCTTCATTAAAGTAGAGATTGTTCAATGTGTTAGTTTATTTTATGCATATTCTGTTTTCTTCTCAAACAAGAAATTGGATTTATCCAAATCTTGCAGCTACTTAATCATCTTTGTGCTCCACTTATATTGATTTTTTTTCTTCTCACAATTATAAATGACTAAGTATTTTCTTAATGAGTTTTTACAAACCTTGTACAGGATATGTTTCTTCAGAATGATGACCCAATATGATGTTTACACCCCCCATTTCATGTACATGTGAACATCCAGTTCCTTCTTTTTTCAGATGAAATGGATGCATCAATGTGCAGTTTGATCACCAGAAAGAATTCCCTATTTTGAATCTCTAATATTTAATACTTAATGCAGGGAGTTCTGAACTCAAGCATCAAGGGATGGGTGATGATACCCACCCCATTGATCCTACATGCGCTTGTATGGTATGCTCCTAACTGTTAGTACATTCATCTTAGAGATCAATCCATAATTTTTCTTGTATTCTATAATTGCAGTATTTTATTTTGCTCTGTAGGTTTGCAAGAACTATACGAGGGCCTACATCCGTTATCTTGTTACAAAGGATGCTATGGGATCTCAGCTTCTGTCATATCATAATTTTTATTACATGATGCAGGTAAAAACTGTTAGATCTGTAACAGGAGTATTCTCCTTACCTTGCTGTTTTTGTGTTTGTGATAAAAAGATTTTTTTCTTCTTATAATGCAGCTTGGCAGAAATCTACACTCATCAATAGTTGAAGGAAGGTTTCCAGAGTATGCCTGCAATAAGCTTTGTTCCTACTTATCCTTCCCCTTCCCTGACCTATTTTAACTGTATTTTTTTGTTGAATGAGGAACCTGCTAATCAGTGTGTTATGCATAGTTCCTGACTTTAGTCTCTGGGTAGCTATTTTAATGTTGTTCCCCTTTTTCCTTTGGCAGGTTTGTGTGCAAATTTCTGCAGAAAATGGTATTTATTGTTGTAATTGGCTTTTATATTTCCTCCCTCTCCCTCCCTGTCTATTGCCCATGTAAGATTGACAGTATCTCTAGCAATGAGCTATTGTTGGCATATTATGGTTCTCTCTAATGTACTTTTGCTAATATGTATATATAATCAATCCTTCTCTAACAAGCATATGAGAGCCATTGGATTGATCCATTGATTCTCAATTTATTGTCTTTTGTACATCATCAGTGTAATGAGAATCCAGTGGCTCTCATTATGTCATTGTTTTAAAAAAGTAAGGTATTCTTATTGGAGTAAAACTATCTATATAGCTGTCCCCTTGTTTAACCAAATCCCAAAAACCATTGGTGTTCATTTAGTTCTTGACTTCTTGGGACAGTAGTGTTATCCTCACCTCTTAATCTAAGCATAGATGCTATCTATTTATTTAGTGATTGGTATCAAAATGAAGTTGCCATTTAACCAAAGTCTGAAAGCTTTAATGGCATGTTACTGGAGGCATAAATTCTAACCCATCTCCATGATACCCCAGAAACTCTCTCTCTATCTCTCTATCTCTCTCTCATGCAATTCTGGGTGGGGCTGGGATTGGGCAGGTCGCAGATTTGAATCTCAACTTGCATAAAGACAGAAATTTTATTGAGCTGTCACATGGTGGATATTAGCTAGAAAGCCATTGAAACCTCATGATGCCTTTGTTCTCTTGTAGTTTCCCGAGGGTGATGTTCCTCAATGGGTCTGCAATGCCATGGAGGTTGCTGGAATTGACATCGCTTCCTGCTGTTCTTCTTGAGATTGGAGTTAGAAATATACACGCAAGAAATTATTGCAGACTCTTATGTGTCCACTACAAGAAATCATTTTTTTGTACAAGAGCTAGGAATTATACCCCGTTGGAATTTCTACTTTTTGTTCCCCCTAATTCATTTGTCATACAATTACTAGAAAAATTTTGATATCACTTGTCCTCAAATATGATTAATGAAGACATTCTGTTTATAATTTCATTTACACCTTACATGTAGTGCAACAAAAAATATGACATCAGGTGATGTGAAATTCAAATTATTTTGAATTTTGGTTTGAAATGCTTGAACAAACAGTTCTTTTTCTGCTGATCTCTCTCTCTCTCTCTTCGCACACGTGAAACATTCTTGTATGAAGCCGTAGATTATGCATCATTTATGGAACTAACTCTCGAATCAATCGAGCTGAGACAGATTGAGAAAAGGGAAGAACCTAAAATGAGTGTCTGTTCCACATAAAACAAGTTGATGACAGATGAAAAAGTTTGCCAGCTTTGCTCTGGTGGTCATGGGTAGCTTTTGTTAAAGACGGTAACAGAATCCGAATGGTATTGTCTGACAATTCACGGTACAGCTAAAGGCCTTTATGTTGCATCTGCCGAACTTTTTTTCTTTTCTGAAATTATCACCTGTAGCCAACTGAATGTCCGATAATTTCTCCCAAGCATGAATCATTCTGTAGTATCAGGGGAACTTTTCCAGTTGGAAAGCAACTGTTTGCGAAGTCATGAGATTTTAGGTACTGTGAATGTGAAATCTACAGAGTCAAAAACACACGTTCACTGAAAACAGTAACCCAATATTTTGAAACATCAAACATGTTTATACTAATCTTACCAAACTCTCTTGTGTCAATTATTTCCCTTAATTAGATTGGTGTGCACAAGAAAGTCACGAGATTCTCCATTCCCCTACCTTTCCCGCCTATCTATGGTATAACTTTACAAAACAGAAAGGAAAGCTTAAAGTAAAGCCGCCTATTCCCTCTAGGGTTCTGTTGCCTTGTGTTTCAACCCAAACCTCTGCACACAAACACAACAAATACAAATACGTGCACTGTTAACAATGTTTCACAACTCGGCAATATCAAAAAAGCCATAAGAAGAATCATAATTTTGAATTGATAAGATTGGAGAGATTTTGAGTGATAAAAAAATCTTGTATTTGAATTCATAAATTAGACAACGTTAGTATTATTGTCATTTAAACAGCAATTAATGTAGTAGCAAATGACATGGCTAATAGTCATCATCAATAAACTGTCTTTATATTACAAATTCTTTTCCATTTCCAATTTTCTTCTTGCACGGGCAAAGTTCCCTTCCCCGCCCACTCAAAATCTTTTGCTTCCCCGAATTTCTTTATTTCAATAAGTATCTTTTTTGCCATTCTCACACAAAGTTTATACCATTCTCACACAAAGTTTATAGTGTCCCTGTGGCACAAGTGAACAATGTATCACTTTTCTTCTCCAAGAATGAGAAACAAAAGAGGTTACGAACACAGCTCATATTTATCAATGCCATTACACAAGAATCGGACAATAAGCTCTGCACAAAAGTCATGTGAAGAAAATGCTAAATTTGAAATGGTCTGATCTCTTGAATGATCTCTTTTTGAGATTTTGGGGTTCCACGATGTGGGCTTGCTTGCCTTTCCTTGCAAGTAAAAATAAGTACACGTATTATCTACAAGGAGATTCATGTCTTATTGTTTTATGTCTACTTATATTGAGATTCCAAGATCATTAAGATTACGAAAAGCCACGACAAATTCCATTTCGACATCAACATCGAGTGTTGTGTTGATCGTGGAATAAATTATATAGCTTTATTGACTGCTGTCATTGAAAAATTTGGGTTGATCGAGTGGCTGCGAGCCTTCAGTGTGTCACAAAACCAACTGGCAATCTTGACAGCCGACATCTTTGAGTATTGCAAGTCTCAAAGGAAAATACTGATTTACTTGTTAACTACTATCGCCTATCAAATCATAGGTCGGTGCAAAAAGGCCATTGCCATTTTCCTATTTATAATAAATAAAGAAATTATTTCATAATCCCGAAATCTTCCAATCTTGTTTTTCAATTTGTTTTTCAGACTTCTATTTTCGAAGAAAATTCTGACAAATCATGTTTATCATTCCGCATTACACACCTTCTTTGCATTGTCTTTCTCCAAATCTCTCTCCCAATTATTATGTGATGATTGTTAGATGCAAGATTAATTTAATGCACACTTTGACTACTGGTTAATGACAATGGAACTTTTCAATAAGTCATTTCATGCGATTTTTCAACAATCTACTCAATTGGTTTCTGTGGAAAATTTATTTCGGGTTGAACAATTTGAGCTGCAATTCCCATTCCCCTTCTCACTATTGCAATACAACCCACGCTTGAAGTTGTTTGCGAAGAAAAAGAGAGACCATTCTTCCCTTCCCTCCCCTTTTGTGCCTACAGCTCCAAGCTATGAAATGACTGAGCACACGTACATTTGTAAATCTCTACGGACAATCCAATTCCATAAAATTTATTATTATTGAGTAATTCATATGCCGTGATTAAATTAAGGGATAAAATCTTACAAATGTTAAAAGAAAATCAATCTTGAGTTGTGTCACAAGTAAAATCACCTCAACAGTTCTCATCGTTAAAGTTGGCGCGTATATATAACTGCTTGTTTATCCTGAAGCAAGTTCGTTGTGTGTTTCTTTCCTTACTCTCCATCTCTCTCTCTCTCTCTCTCTCTCTCTCTCTCTCTCTGTTAGACTGATACAAAGAAAAAAAAATTGAAATAAATATCTGGGTTTCGTTTGTTTCCATCAAAGGGTGGCTTATATTTTGTAAGTTTTTAATAGAATTTGCTTCATTCTTCCTTCTTATATTGATGTTAAACTGCTTATTCCCTTTACAGCACTTTTATTCATCTTGTAAAATCCTGCAAATATTTGGCTCCTGTAATAATAAAAATTTTCAAATAATAAATAAAACCCGCTTGAGCTGCAGAAGTATCGAAACAACATCTACAAAGGCTTCTCGTTTGAGTTATGAAGCGTTTCAACTCCTCAGATTCATTGGATGCCTTGATCTCTGTCTATCAATCTAAAGGTAAACAGAAGTCAACTCTGTACTACTCTTTAACCTGCGAGACAAATTTGTTCAGATATGTGATCCTGTTGCTGTAAGTTAATTCTACATTATGTGATGGTTTATGCAATACCTTTCCAGAAAGATTATGAACATTGCAGATGACTCAGACCCCCCTGAGACAAAGGCAATTTCTTATACTCCCATGTCTTTTCCTTTTTTGCCTTTTCGCTGAAGCCAAATTGAGAATCAAGTTAAATTTTGTTCAAACTTGCCAAACACAAGCATCTTTTTTCGCTTCTGCTTTCCTTTTATCTCATGCTAATACTAGTAACAAACTCTTGTGAACCATGTTCATTACAGACAAGAAGAGTCCAAAAAGCAACCAAATTTACGGCAGAGAGTTTCAGGCAATGATAGACAGCCTGGAAGAAGAAGACTACAATGAAGAAGCTAGCCACACTGCAGAGAAGAAACGACGATTGACTTTGCAACAAGTTAAGGCCTTAGAGAAGAATTTTGAAGTCGACAACAAGCTAGAGCCTGAGAGAAAAGCCAAATTAGCAGAAGAATTAGGCTTGCAACCGCGACAAGTTGCTGTTTGGTTCCAAAACCGCCGTGCTCGCTTGAAGAGTAAGGAATTGGAGCGAGATTATTGTCTTCTAAAAGCCAATTATGATGCTTTAAAGCTTGATTACAGTACTCTTGAACAAGAAAATAAGGCACATACAGCAAAGGTATTGTATCTTTACATATAATTAAAGTCCCAGTTTAATTGTATTAGTTCATTTGATATTTATTGAAATTTCGTACTGTTTGGTGTTTGATTGGTAGATAAGAGAATTGAAAGCTAAGCTTTGCCTAGAAAACGTAGAAAGCAGTCATGCTGTTAAAGAAGAGTCCCCTGTTCCGGAGCAGAGCAAAGAACGCGATTTATGTTACAATGCAAATGCTCAGCTATTAACATCACCAGCTTCTTCTCCCTCTCTTTTCGCTGGTTCTTCTTCCTCCTCACATTCATCAATGAATTGGGTTCAGGTTTCTGATTCAAGAACAATTCCGAGTAATGTCTATCAACAACCTCAATTTGTGAAAGTTGAAGAGCAAAGTTTGTTTGATTCAGAGGGTTCCTGCAATATCTTCTCAGTTGATCAAGTTCCTAGTCTTCAGTGGTACTTTAGTGGGCAGTAGAAGCGACTTAAAATTATTCTCAAATGGAGAATAATATAGTTTCAAGTTCTTACTTTGGCTTTAAGTTTTGTTACTCCCCAATCGCCAAAAAAGTGTACTTCAATTATCATTAGTGAACTCTATGGGAAAAATGACTAGTACTTGGAACCACTGCCAAGCAAGGTGATAGTTTGATTTCTATTATTGAAGGGAGTAAAAATTCCCTACACCTTTATCCCAAGTAGACTGATATTGCATATATTTCTGGGATTATATTCTCTTTTTGTAGTAATTAATTCTGGGAATTGGCAAAGGATTCTTTAGAAATTCAATCAGTTTGACATACAAAAAAAAGAACTGGATAATTCCCTTCTTAAGATTGGTAAATATTGAGTCTCTTAAAGATGGTATGAAAAGCTGTTTTCCATTGAATTCACCGACATTCTATTCTGGTTTTCTGAATTCTGATGCTTGGGGTGGCTATCAAAACCATGTCGTTAGTAAAAAGCATATCCTTACCAGTACATAAATTGAATAGCAAGACTATCAACATTATCCAGACTACTACAGAACAAGAGCCACTCTCAGAATTGACTAGTCTTACGCCTCCTCCACCTTCCACGCCCCGTCAATTCAACCATATAGCAAGGTGACAAAGGCAGTCTTCTTCATCATGTTCGTCTTCTTCCATTCTGGGTTAAAATTTAGCATCACAAATCACACTAACTAGCAATGCAAAACTGTTGGCTAATTACAGTGAAACAGTAGATTAACCACTAACGCCTCATTTTTATAATGTTTTTCCCTTACTTTAAAAATAAAGTTAGAACAATAATATTTTTTAATTTTATAATAATTATGATTCAAAAGACACGCCCTTAAATCAAACCAAGCCTTAATCTTATTGGCATAATTAAAATAAAAAAGTTTAACAAGTGGACGTGAAGAGGGTGCAAGTCTCTTTCGTTCCCACTGGTAATAGTATTGACTGGGAAAAAAGAGAAAAAGGGAACGAGCGGTGTGGTTGTGGGAAAGAGAAAGAGCCCAAACCTTAGTGAGAGAGATAGCTCATTTTCCAAAGTCTTGCTCTTGTCAGAACTGAGACCCCACTAGTCATCAATCTTTGACTCTCACTGCCTCCTACGAGAATCTAGCTATAGCTTTAGTTCTCACTTTGATGGCGTTTGTTCACCAAATTCTTCTTCAATCATCAATTCCTTTTCACAAAAAGCCAGTGCCCATTGACGATCCTGATTCCTGTTAGCATATCCACTTCTTCGTCATACGCCATGAGCTGGCGTATATCTACAGTACATCTCATTTTTATATATGTAACGTTTAATTTTTATTTTATTTATTTTAAATTTTATATTACAAATTTTATTCTGTATAAAATACATAATACGTATATTAACAAAATCCAATGATTTATTTATCTATCAACATACCATAATTATATTCTAATTTATGATAAACACATTCATTCACATAGTTGCATATTTGTCTGCACTTAAACTGTGCTTGACATGTTCAAAAGAGTTTGTCTCACTTGCAACTGTTAAAGATGCCCCTGTATCATGGATGAACATGGGAAATTTAATCCGCAACTTGCAAGAAGGAATGGTTGAGAAGACAAAGACCCTTGTTGTTCTTTATCTATCGTCAATTTGCTTGCTTGGATTTGAACTTATCACTACACAATTCGTTTCTTTTGTTTCTATTTTTTTTTTTTTTTTGTTTTTGGGTTTTCTTTTGTTCTGGTCTTGCCATTAACTTGTTGTTTGGGCTAACAGAACTCTTCTTTACATTTGTCAACAAAAGCACATATTATTGTCTATTTGTTGTTCTAATTCGGATAAACTACAAAGATATGACCTCACTTGCTTGATGTAGAGTGGAAATTTTGTCTCGAGGCTGCATCACAAAATTATTGTCAAGTCACGTTAGTTAATTGATCAAAATCAATTATTGTATTCGTTTCTTTTCATAAACAGTTCGTTATTAATCAACACAGGTAGTTTAAGCCAAGAATTTACTCTACTTGGTCTTTTATCCACCCTAGCTCATACTCACTCGGTAAATAACATCATTAGTAAAGTACTTTATGCGACAAATGCTATCAAATTGATTATATTTTATAAAGAGGGTGGCTTTAAGGATTGTATGGAGGGCATTTGTCATTTATTCATAACTTACTTTGTTTCAAGAAAGCTGTGATTGAAATTGGGCCAATAGGGTCCATTAAGTTTTGGGCTTCATTCTTTTAATTTGATCAGATTCGGCCCATGAATTTCATTTTTGGCAATTTGACAAAGATTATATCCTGCGCTTTCTTGTGAATCACTAACACGAAGACTGATTATTGACATAAATGTTGTTGGTTTCATGTGGCTATTGATCATCGAGCTATCTCTGGCTTTGATCATAATTTTATTTTGTTACGATGACACATACAAAAGTTCTTGCAATTGAATGCTAAGTGGATCAATTGTCATTGTTATTGTCACATAAGCTGATACTAGGTGTTCATGACACGCAGTTTTCTTAATTTTTAGTGTGCATTTATTGTTTAAAAGGTGAATATGCCTTTGGGACTTTATATTATAGCGAGTTCGCTGTAATTTAATTTAGAAATCAATTAGTTTTGAACGAAAAATGAAAAACTTCTCAAAACTTGAAAAAAAAAAAAAGAAGAAATTTTGAAAATTGTAATTATTTCAAAAGTTGTATTGCAAATAAAAAAATGATATATTTATATACTAACTATAAAATACAAAATTTTTAAAAAATTACTAAAAATATTTTTAATTACAATATATATAAATTAAACAATCCTGAAATACCTTGAAATGGACGTTTTTGACTTCGAAAACGGCCTCAACCAAGTGAGCCTGATTGGCATGTGAAAGAGTTCGAAAAAAGCTTCCAGTCGATATGTTGTGTGTTCCCTACTTCTTCTTAGATCAAAAGTTATGACTTCTAGAAGTTTGGTGTACAGGCATAGTGCCGTTATTGCCCTCTATGATTTTGCATTTTATCCTTTTCAAGCAAGTCAAAGTAGATTTTAATAGGAACAGGTGTTTATCATATCTATGTCTTCGTGAATCCTATGTGGTGCACAAGTCCTTGTCCTCTTGCATTGCCTAGCCAACCCTTGCTTAAAATAGAAAATGTGGCGCCATTTCTTACTCTGAATGGTTAAGCAGACTGAGGTGTTAGCTCCCCAGAGTACAATTGCAAGGTGCAGAGGAATAGGATTCTTCATTTTGATTTTAAATATTATGAAGTGGTAAACCAGATAATTGCACAAAGGTTGCCGTTTAGATGCTTAGAGCATATATATTATGTAATTCATAACTTAATCAATCAATTAACTGCAGGTAAATATGCAGGTGGCTATGTTGTGGTTCAAAAGAAGCTGCCAAACTATGTGGTTCCTGATTTGACCAACTACATGGTTCTCATATTCTATCTTCTTTTTAGTTTTTTCGTTTGGTTTTCGTTAAACTGTTGTATTAAGATTTCCATTTGATGTGGATTCCAATATTAGCTTTTAGTGGGTAGTCTGTGACTCTCTTTTCAAAAGTTTGTAGGACATAGTCAAAGTTAGGAAAACTGAAAGATCCAGTTCATTCACATTAAGAGACGAACTGGGTGGACGTAAGTTAGAATCCCTTGCCAACCTATGGAGGAATCCATAAGAACATTTCTTCCTGCACCCCCAGGCTATAAGAATTTGAGAACTTTCATAAAATTTTAATGCTTTTTAGAGGCTAAGATGTGTTTTTTTAATCGTGGGTGGTATTTTAGCACCATGATATTAGTTTTAGAAAGGGAACGCTTCGAAGAAAATAGTATGAGCTCTTTTAGTTGTTCACCTTTAAATTTGAGAAGAGGATTTCAAAAAATATCTAAAGGCATAGTCCTAAAGTTTCAATCTGTCATTGGTGGCAAGAAAGCAAGAAGCTCTCTCGAGGCTTACGCTTCACATTCTGAGGTTCGCTTCACAATTGTGTTATTAATGTACTATTTCCTAACTCTAAAAATGGAGGGTTCTGACTTATGATCACATGAGTGAAACTCTAGTTTTTCCCCCTTCTCTCAACTTTCTTAATCCTGTGCCAGAAATTCATTAATTCCATGTTTCTAACATATATAGACATTTTTCGCCTTCCATTCAACATCTACTGTTTGCTCGTTTGGAACTTCTAGCAATTATCTAACCTACCCAAATGTATTCCAGTTTCGCAAATTGGCAATTCTAATTAATTCTGAAGCTCCAATCTCCATAATGGCATTAAATTTAGCTGCCACTCTTGAATTACGTTTCCAAGGAGGGTTTCATATGAGCGGTATGACCTATTTTTGAATAGAATATCATCCAACATTTATAATACTTTGAGGGAAAAATAAGGAAGAAGAACGAACACCTAGTCTTATTTACGCTTTTGTATAGGTGAATAATCGGTCTTTTATTCTTCTTAAAGTTTTTGAGATTCCTACGGTCTTCTTTAGGTTGTTCGTTAGAGTTCAATGTTCCCCTTGCATCTTCCTCAGAAAACTGATGCTGCTTGCAGTTCAAAATGATGCTGTGGAATGTCGGCTAATCAGATAATGTTGGGACTGCCTTTCTCCGTTGTTCATGAGCCTTTCTTATTGTATGTCCTAAAATTTCATTTGAGCTTGTAACTAAATATTTTGACTCATTAATGGATGGCATTAATTAGGGGTGAGTAAAGTCAGTTCCAGTTTTAATTCTGTTAAGAATCAAAATCTATCCTAAATAAATTCGATTTTTAAATTTTAAATCTAAAACCTATTTTATTTAATAAGATATTCTATTTTTTAGTTCCGATTCAGTTAGAGTTCAATTCTGATTTGAAAACAAAATACTCACTTCATAATTGAGCATTTTTTTTATAATTTTGACAACAATTAATTCAACCAAAATGCCCAGAAAGTACACATAGGTAAATCTAGCAAACCATGCATCCTAACATGCAATTGTCATACAAAAACATACCCACAGGCCCACTGGTATACATTTTCCAGAGAGTATAAAACCATGCATCTTAACATGCTTTGACAGAACATCTATTTGCCAATCATTCCATTCATCGTTCTCCTGAAATTAAGGAAAATCATGTAAGGTTTTGCTTCTATAAAGATTTTACACACACACACACACACACATTAAAACCAAATTGAAAGCAACATATAAGACTAAAATTCACAAATTTACCTGAAATACTATGCTTGTCAATCTTCTCAGCCAAATGAGCATTGTAGGCAGTCATTCCATTTGGCCCATCAAAACCATCATCTCAATAATCCCATTTGACAAATGCAAATTTTTCACTTTCTTTGCCTTTCCTTTAATTAAACTTCTCAAATTTTAAATTTTAAGCTCATTTTTCTATCTCAAAATTACGAACCCAAAGGACAAACTCAATAACCGAACTAGCTTGTAACAATCAACACAGCACATCTCATCAACGGCACAATGAAAACCCACATTTTATAACATAAAAACTAATACATTGCAAAGGAAAAAAATAATGTGTGAAAAAAAAGGTCTCAAATTACATGTTTTGATACACACACACACATATAAGTCATCAAACAATTTAGTTCACAAACACTACATAACGCAAAAATAGCAGCAACCCAACAATGTAGTTCACAAAATTATTATCCAACAACCGACAATGCAGCAACAGCAACAACCTAATAAGACCCAATATCCAGAAGCAACAACAACTCTAGCAATATTAACAATAAGAGCAACACAATAACAGCAGCAATATTAACAGTAATATATGTATCAACAAGTAAAATTTGTAAATATGTTTTTATTTAAATAACAAATAATGAAAACCATATTACAAGTAAATAATTTAAGTTGTTCGTCACTTACTTTTCAAGCTTCAAAGTTGTTTTCGTTCATATTCTCTGCATTTGTCACCAAGCTCATTTCTGTTACAAATAAATAAAAAATACATGCAATTTAGGTCACACTAAGACTAAAATTACATGATAAAAATAAAATTGCACAATTAGCTTTAACAAAACCATATTGTTCAGCATTTTCAAGCAATTCTTCAATATTAATTGGCATTGGAGCAGCTCATAATCAGACTTGAGTACAAATCAATGGCTGCACAACTTTTGGAGTTAAACAGCTTCGAAATGGATCAAGCACATGACCGAATGTACTAAAAGCTGACTCTGAGGCAACAGTGGACACAGGAATTGCCAACAAATCTCTTGCAATTCGAGAAAAAATCTTGTACTTGAACCTATTACTTTTCCACCAAGCTAAGATGTCAAGATTTTTTCCACCATCTTCACAAACTTCTTCAAAGTACCTTTCCAACTCTGATTTAGGCTCCACATCTTCTTCATCTCTAATAAATCTTATTAATTAACTTTGAATTTATATATCATCATCATTGCCACTCTCTTCTATCATACTTGAGCTTCGAGTCAAATTACTTGGTTCAGAACTTTTACAACCACTTTTATAAAACTCAAACAAACTTTGCAAAACATCCTTTAAATGTGCACATTTTTCTTACACTTTTGTATTAACATCACTAAAAAGTCTATTGTAAAAAAATTTTGCCACGTACATTTTATATTTAAGATCCAACACAGCTACAATGACAACCATAAAATTTGTCCTATCAATATCACCATAGTATTTATTGAACTTTTCTTTTATTTTCAAATACATACTTTCAATGTATGAATTTTTGTTGTTTGCCCATTTATTTATGTAAGTGAGGATGGAAACAATATCATGAATATAACCATTAGAAGTAACGTATAATGCTCTCGATAATTTTTTAATGACAACATAAAACTTCTTTAAAAATTTTGTCAAAACTTTTGCCTTTTGCCAATCTTTCCAAGCTGGAACACTATCATCACTCTCAAGTTCAGACTTATAAGTTGGGTTCTCATCCTCCATCCTATTAAATGCTTTTTAAAATACAATGGTTATCTCTAACATTAGGTAAGTGAAGTTCTATCTAGTTGAAACATCAAGACAAACCTTACTATTATTAGTGATCTTTTCTCTCTCAACACAATTTAAATTGTTGGGCTCTTGCAAAAGAACTCCTCACATATCTCACCGCACTACGAATCCGATTAATAGAGTTTTTAATTTCTCCAAGCCCATCCTTAACAATCAAATTAAAAATATAAGCAGCACATCTCATATAGAGATAATCCCCGTCAAGTACTAAGTTTGAAAGTCTACCATTCAGATATGCAATTGCCACATCATTAGAACTAGCATTGTCTACCGTAACCATAGACACTTTGTCATCAACACCCTATTCTTGAAAGCATGATTCAACCATTTTTCCTACGCCTTTTCCCTTTATGACTAGAAATTTCGACAAAATTCAAAATTCTTTTGTGCAACTTCCAATCATTATCAATAAAATATGCAGTGAGACATAAATAACTAAGATTTTGAACAGAACTTCAAATATCTATAGTTAAAGCAATTCTTGTATTCATGAATTTCAAGCATTCTCTCAAACTAGTCTTTTCACTCGTATATATTTTCATGCAATCCCTAGCAATGGTAAAGCGAGAAACAAATTTAAATTCAGGTAACAAAGTATGCACAAACTCCCTAAACCCTTCATGTTCTATTATGAGAAAAGGCGATTCATCTTTTATAATCATTCTAGCAAGCATCAGCCTAAAATACTCTTGATTAAATTTCCATACAGTAAGAATAGTAGCTTCATCAGAACCATTAGACTTGGCTACAAGCAACCTTTGCTTCTTATCAATATTATGAGGATACTTAGGACATTTATCAACATGTTTTCTCATTACAGAAGTACTCTATTGAACTTTGTATGCTAATATCTTCTTCACCACCGACATCCATCTTTGCCCTTGCAAACTTCTAGAATTGCAAAAGATATGCATTTTATATTAATAACTCCAAAATTCTTACATAATAAATACGAATTAAAACATTAAAATAAAGTAATAAAAAAAAGTATAATAAAGAATTTGGATAAGTTTAGACCTGATCACAACTCAAAATCATAATATTTGTTTGATGATTCATATGAAATTAATTAATTTTGTTGCTGTAATAAAAGGCACACATGCATCTGCCTTCTTATTGTTTTTATATGTTATTTGAATCATAAAGTTGCATATTCTTTAAGAAAATTTATGATTTAGCATAAAAATATCAAAGAGATATACAAATCCTAGAAATTGAGTATACAGGAGGAATTTTAAATTTTCATAAACCTACTGATGTTGTCTACTTATGAAAGTGTCTCCATTTTTGGAGAATAGAATTGGTATGTTCAGAAATCAGCTTTGATTTCACAGAGTATACAAGAAACAAATAACCCAAAACCCCAAGAAGTTAGTCACCCAATCAACTCTAAATCCAACACCAAGTAAAACTCCATAATCTCCTCTGTTTTCTTATAGCAGATCCAAGAACTTTACTACTGTGTTAAATTTAACTGCATTTTGTGTACAGATATATCTTCTTTATTTATATACCTGTACAATTCGTTATTCATCACATTGCCTTTAGTCTTTACACAACTTTTGTACAGTTTTATATACTGATACTTAGAGTAAGCCTATGCATTTATACCTTATAAATGCCGGGAAATACATACCATTGAATCGTTGCCAAAAAATATTTTGTCATAACATATGGTAGTTGTTCGTATGCATTACAAAAATTAAAAAAAAAATCCGTAAAAACCCACATAATAATATAACAAAAACAAAAAAGAATCCAAGCAAATTTACCAAAATCCACAAAAATTTACAAAAGAAAACAAGTAAAAATGCACCTGAACTTCTGATTGACAGCGAACAAAATGAAATTGAAGAATTTCCGTTACGAAGAAAGAAAAGCTGGAGTAGATTTAGTATAAAGCCTTCGGGGTGATTGGATTTACAGACTTGGGGAGGCTTTTGTGCCCTAGAAAGTGATGAAAAATAGGTCAAAAAGACAGAAATTTAGAAGATTAACCGAAAGTAGAGAAAGCTAACCTAGTTAACTAAGAATCAGTCGTTTACCTCGACTTTGAACCCTCAAATATGCAGGTAGTGATGATTTCTCCTCCTTGTTTAGGATTATTGAATTCTCCTTTTTGTCTCGGAACAGGTGGGATTTAAATTTAAGAATGCAGGTTGACTCTTTTATCTTAGTGTTGAGACCATCTGCGAGAAAGTCTTCCTTGCGCTTCAAGAAACAAGAATGGTTCTCTTGCAGTAACCAGATTAGATCCAGTATCACCGACCACTTCTTTAGACGTAGTTCTTCTTGATACTTTCAAGAAAGACATAGAGATGTTTGTATCCAAGAACTTCTAAGTCCGACTTCAGTAGGTTAGAAATCTTTTCTTGACCTAATCGATGACAGAATGGCATGAATGAATCAAAGTTATTGGATTTAGTAGTTCTCCATTAATTTTTCTCTTCATCCATTGGAAAAGGGATTGAAAGACGAAAGGTGGAGTAGTAAAGTTTCTTCTTATTTTGGGTTGGGTTCTTTTTGGGTCAAGTCGGGCAAAATACGATTTGTGTTTGGGTCGGTTTACCGGTTCGATTCCGGTTCTAAAAAGTTTAGAACCGGATCCTAACCTATTTTTTTTGGTTCTTTACATTTGAAACCGGAACCGAATCGAAATAAATCGGTTTCGATTGCAAAATCTATTTTTCGGTTCGGTTTTCAACGGTTCCGGTTGGATCCGGAACCGTTGATCAGCCCTAACATTAATGGTTCATGATCCCTCCATCTGGCTGCACTGGAATAGGGAATTGCTCATCACTCTGATACCAGACATTTAGATATTGCTATACATGTTTGATTCCTACTTGAGACCTCAAGTTCATCACTGACATAATGCTCGTTCATATTTCCCATTCCTGCGTGCAACTCAAACCATATGTATCTCAGTGCCCAAGAGAAGTCAAAGCGACCGAGGCGGCTTAATCAGCAATAATTATAGAACGACAGAAGGTTGTGTGATCTTTCTCCCATCGCTGCAATCATATGTAATATATTCAAATTGGACGCAATATGGTGACATGAAACTGGAGGAGAGAAATGGATTTTGAATTTTTGAGGTTAAATAGCAATATAATATCATTGAGCGCTGAAATGAAATTAGATGTTATGTTACGGAATGCAATCAGATTCTCCAGCATCAAACTTTCTGGATTACTGTAAAATGCTTGCAATTTTTGCTCCCAAATTGAATATTGATGTTTCACATTCAGGAATTACATAAGGCTTCTTCTTCTTTTCTACAGAGGAGGGCAGAGCAGTCAAGAATGTATGTATACCAATATGAACAGGGTGTTCAGCTAGTCAGTCAATTTCTTACCGAAATCAAAAGGCTTCTAGCAAATGAAATTGAGATACAGGACGATGAGACAAAGCTTGATTACAGATGGGTTATGTATTTTTGCGGCTGGAAAGATGGACCCTGGAAGGAACTCAAATTGCCAGTGAAAAGAGCTAGTTTCCGCGTTCCAACAAATTTTGTGTCCAAGATTAGCAAGACTGCAACTGGTTATTTGGACCAACCTTTAGTTGTCTTTGACATAGTTTGCTAGTTCTTCAACACTCTATTGTATTATTTCCTACCTAACTGTTTCTTTTGTGCCATCTCTGCACTATGTAGTGAAAAGTACACGCTCTGTACAGATTCAAATAACAGAAATTAAATAGTTCTGTCGGTTTCGGTGCCCTCTGATTTTCCTCCTCCATTTGGAGCTAAAGTGGAATCTTATTTTTAACTGGTTACTTTCCTGGAATTAATGGAGATGCTGCAGACCTGCTACTGCTCAAGAATTAATGAAGATTGTAGACGAAGACCAGCAAAGCCCAATTTTACATTTGTCTTCGTTGAAGCTGTTAATTTGCGTGCCATGGGAGTTGCACCAATGTTGAAATTGCTTGAGATTCACGCACGTTGACTGCGTAACACGTGTAACTTATTTGAATCAAATGCATCTATTTTTAAAACAATTCGAATAATATTTACACATAAGTAATCGGAAATTTCAAAATCAATTAATTGATTAGATTAAATTAATTTTTGTAGTTAAGGAACGTGTAACGTGTCATTCCTAATTTTTGCTTGATTTTCGTTTTATAAATGAAATTAAAAAATATCGAAATTTTATTTTAACTTGCCGGAATTTAGACAGAAGCCTTTTTTTTTTTTTTGTTATTATAATGCTTGACGAGGCAAAAAGATTTTTTTTTTTTCGGAGTTTACGTCGTGGCAAAATTTTAGTGGATGCACCGACGGAGACCTGCGCATGCAAGCTTTTCCTTTTTCCGAGACATTTTCCTGGTTTTCTGTACACATGCCCGGGAAACTTCCAACTATCCAACATGCTAGCAGCCGAAAACGTCGCCGTATTTTATTCTTTGATAATCTCCACGCCTACCTTTTTTTTGGTATATGAACGCTCGATTCTCCACGCCGCCCTGATTAAAGCTTTGGTCCCACGCTCTAAACCCACACTTCACCAATATACTTAAGCCATCGAAGCCACCAACTCAAATCTTTGGGGATTGGCCCACAAAACTGCTCTTTACAATTACTACAGTTGATTAATATTTCCAACCAACTTTTCAAACTTTTAAAAACCCTCTATTTTAAGGAAAACCCAGAGAAACTCCCATGAACTATCATGGAAAAGGAACCATACACCAATCTCTATATATACTTGACCAACACAAAGCCACGAGAAATTCAATATGGCAAATCTTATGCTCAGAAAATCATCAAAGCATGCTGCTGCTGGCCGATCATCAAAGCCAGATACTCGCTGCAATAGGCACCCAAAACACGAGCAATCGCCAGGCGTTTGCTCTATTTGTTTAGGAGAAAAACTATCTCAGCTATCATCAACTTCTTGCTCTTTATCACGCAACAATATTACTACAACGGGGTCTTCTTGTTCTTCTTATTCTTCTTTGTCTTCTTACTACTCTTCTTCCTCGGCTTCCTCCTGCTCTTCCCCATTGCATCGGGATCTTTTTACTACTGCCGGAAAGCATTCTCTGTCGACTTTGCTTTTTGGTAGCAAGAATGTGTTAACGAAGAGTAGATCATTGGTTTTTGTTCCAAGGATGAAAAACAAAGGAGGTGATCAAGACAAGAAGAAGAAATCTGGGCTCTTGTCTAAGATACTTCGTCCAAGAAGGAAGAAGATAGAGGATGGTTTGGTGCATTCTAGAACTGTGAGGGAAATCAGGGTTCCTGACTAGCCGGCAACTGCTTCCATTAATGGATATTTCTCCCATTCTTCCCTCTTTCCTATTTCATCATTCCTTTTTTTGTTGTAATTTTCTCTATAGATTAGAATTTAGGCCTAAAACTTCCACAACAAAGACAGAAAGAAGGTATTAATTGAAAGAATGATATAGAAAAAAGCACACAGAAATTAAAGTTATGTATGTGGGCTTTTTTTAATTTTTTTTTGTGTATACGCGTTATGTACGGTTCTCTTGAGGGAATATGAAGACAAGTTCCTGTTTCTCTATTCTGTGTATACAGTATGTGTATGTAAGGATCTCTCTTTCACTGCCATGTACAAAGAAATTAATTAAGGTAGTTAAAATGCTTGTATTGCAATTCTGAAAAGGTTAGTTTATTTTTGTCTTTGTTTAATGACAAGTCAAAAATTCCACGTGTGACAGCGCAGGAACATTCTGGCCATTCAGCTGCAAGCCCACAGCATATGTGGCTAATGGGTCTTCTTTATGGCTGAGGCTGACTGACCCTCGGATCCAGGAAATTTCTTGAGATAACAATATTTTAAAGGCCTGGAACCCGCAGACTAGTCTAACTTTGATTATTTCTTAAGTCTGACGATCAAACTTGGAAAGCCAGTGCTGACGTGGAACCGCTGACAAAGTACCAACAAGGTACAAGTTCATAGCAGCTTCCTCAGAGCTTCAAGGCCAGCTGATCAAAACTGACATGCTGGCACAATAAAATTGCAAATTCAATTTGACAGCTGGCAAAATTTCCCAGGTCAATCTCTTGGCAATTACATTTTTATATCTTGCACGTGCTCAGAGTTGTACAATGGGAAGAAATTAAGAAGAAAAGACGAACGTGGTAGACAAAAGCTCCCAGTTAAGTCCATTGCCAATTAATTCACCCGCATGTCATTGATCGATCTGTGGCTCGTACGCATGTCACCATGCCATTTGTTAATTACTAGTATTTTCTTCGTCAAAATAATATGATATTGTATACATAGTGTTGGTACATATCTCATGCAACTTATTATATATGTTGCGTCTCAATACGGAACACATACGTAAATTAATACATACATTAGTTTGATGAAGATGGCATGATCATCAATATGCCGGTACTGTGGCTATATACTCAAGATGCGGTGATGATATCTTGGCCGTCCGTTGTGATAGGTTCATTTCAAGTTATTGTGTATGCAGAGTGCATGTGACTAATGATTGATCAGAAATACCAAATCCGGTGTCGTCTTTTGTTTATCTCTTACTGTTGTTGGTTTGCTGCTTTATTTGGTTTGCAAACTACTCTACTAAGACGCATTGATTATAACAAGATACAGAGGAAAGGAATAACACTTAAATCATTTTCATTCGTTTAATATTGGGACTTTATTACCTAAATCATTCGTATTTATAAAAAAAAAAAAAAAATTCAAAAATCATAAGTTGTAAGAAAACATTACTTCAATCTCTTTGTTTACTTTTTGTTTCGCTTAAGTTCTGTTCGTTGTTAGAAAAGTTTATAAATAATGATAATTGAAGCGTAAAATAACATTTATACATCTGTGTATTATTTTAGCTATATTTTAATCATCAACATTGTTTTAATTATTAATTTATTTTAAAAAATAGTTTATAATTTTTCACATTGTGTAGAAAAATATTGCATGGATTAATTTAAATAAATTAACTAAATTTAAATTAATATAAAATATATAATAAATAATCTAAATTTTAAATATCAATTTTATATTTTAATAGTGTTTAAAATTTGATTAATTTTTTAGATTAATGTGTGCAATATTTTTCTACACAACGAAAGAAACTATAAGTTAATAATTTTTAAAATTTTATTAATTAAAAATATTAAATATTATTAAGATATTTTTTGATAATTTAAAAAATTTATCTTGAAAGTGAAAAAAAATTAAATATTAATGAATTAAAAAAATAGTAAAAATTCAATTTGATTGTATTTAAGACAAGTAAATATATTAAAAAATTACAAAAATCAACATTAGTTAGAGATGGCTAAAATGATATTTAGGGGTATAAATGTTATTTTTATGCCTCCCAATTACCACTTACCATTTTTTTTATATCTCCCAATTACCATTTTTTTTTTAATATTTAGAACAATGAAAAGGATTAGAGTAAAACAGAAAGTAAACATAGTGGACTTAATGAATGAATTCTTGAAACTTATGATTTTTAAATTACTTTTCAGAAACAAGAAGGACTTAAGTAATAAAATTCCTTTAATATTTCTAAACGAGTGTCCTTAGAAATGCGGAGGGAGAATAGGCCCTAACGTTATATGTACTCCAGATATTGGGCCCTGTGCCCCATATGCAATTGTTAAGTGTAGACTTGAATATAAGTTGGGCTGTTTTTGATACGTCTCATGCAGGGGTCCGTTACCGTTGGTTGAGAAGTTTCTCTCTTCGAGTCATTTCTGATTGATGGAGACGGTCTAACCTGCTGTGTTGTCAATCAAATTGCGCTTTGTAATCCAGCCGACGGATTCGAAGTATGCGGAACCCACTTCATTAATTTGAAGAACTGACCAGTTCTGAAACTTAAAATCAATTTGAAGAATCCTCGTCGGTCAAGAAGGAGCTGAAAATCTTCCTCTTGAGAGAGAGAGAGAGAGGTGACAGTACTGCTACATTACAAATTAAAGAAATTGGTAACAGTACAGCACAAAACAGTATCATTGTTGGGGCATCAAGGACTCTCAATAAGGCTAATAAAATTATATCATATTTAATTATAAATTTAAAAAGATTGAATTGAATTAAAATGAGCGAGGGATTGTCATATCAAAGAAAAAAATTAGCGAGGACGAGGCAGTTTCTGACTATTTTTTTATTAAATAATAATATTATTATTATACTAAAATAATAATATAATATAATAATTTATAAAAAAAATATTAAATAAATTATTTATCAAAATATAATAAATTATTTTATAAAAATATTGTTTTATATTTTATTATAAATTATTTTTAATTAAATATAATATAATATAATATAACATATATTATATAAACATAAATTTAATATATATACATATACAATATTATAATAAAATAATAAAATTTAATGTATATTGTACTAAATATAATATAATTTCTATTTAATTTATTGTAATTCAATCTAATCTAATATAATTTAATTTATTTAAAATAAAACAATTCAATACTTATTGCCACGCCCTACAAGTACATAGTTTAGGTATAGTATTATTTCAATTCATAACTGGGGGTTGGTCCTAGGCCGGTGGTTGCTTACAGTTGGCTGTGAATCCAAGTGCTTGAAACTGAAAATGAAACTCACAGGCGATAATAGTAATATTAATGACAACACAATCCAACACTAACAAATTAAAAGTCGATGTTGAATGAACGAAATTCCACTGAAAACGATATCAACCCACTACCCCTTGTTTGCCCAAATCAAAATTCTTTAAGCTCCACTGTTCCTGTTACATCTGATTTCTTCGTCAATACTTTCCTTTTTGGCATTTGCTTTTTATGTCATTTAATTCTGTCCTTAAAGTTAGATGAGCAAAGTACGACATAATTTCATGTTAGATAAAAAAAATATTTTTAAATTTTATATAAAAAAAATTTATACACTTTAATAAATATATTTTTTAGTAAAAAAATAATTATTCAACCGTAACAAGTAATATTTTAATTAAATTTATTTTAATTCAAATATCTTAAATAATTACGTAAAATAAATATATTTATAAAAAATTTATAAATATCGAAATAAAATAAAATAAATATACAAAAAATTTTGTTATAATAAAGACGTCACATGATTGAATAGAAAGGAACGTAATTGAATCTCGTATTAAATTAAAAAAAAATCCTTAAATTTTATAAATTTTTTTTGAGAATAACGTAATAGTTTAGCTCACGATGAATGTCTATAAACCAAGTCTACTGCTAGTAGTTGCGCATTGATCTTTGTTGTAATCATAAATTTGCTTAATCGGCCTAACTTTTCCACTAATTCCAAATTCCAACGACCACCCCTAACTCACATGTAGTTGACTTATGCCACACTCCATTGAGAAATTTACTCATCACCAAATTCTGTGTTGCCAGATTCTTAATGGAGATTATACTTTTAGCGAGTGAAAGTCTAATAGACAACAACAAATTTTTATTGCATGCATCTTGTTGTTTAAATATTGGTATGACTAGTAAATTGAACAAATATTAAAAACAAACAAGAACTAACCAAAAAAAAAACTCAATGAACAAGAAACTTCGTTAAACCATTAGCTTTACTAGTTGTTATTATTGCAAGATTACTTAACAGGTTTAGTTTGGTAATTGGCGTAAGTTTATTCTTCTATTTTGTCCCTGGAGTAGTCAAGATTCATTACCAGACGGCAGGGGTAAATGGTACTTGTCGATCCTCACGCATGCTACTAATTTTCTTCGTAAAAACAAAAGAATAATCAAACATCACAGAGACCACTACTGTTACATTATCCCATACTTTTTGTTCAAGGTTTTTTGTAGTCATTGGTAAATTCTGAGGATGATGTTGATTATGAAACATAAATCATGCCATGATACTCATTCACCAGTTGACTCTTTAGCTTAGCCTTTTCTTATCGTGCGCACTACGCGAGCAGCAAGTACCACCAGCACACTTAAATTTCCAATTCTTCTTGACAATTGATTACTCCCAAGTCTTTTAAAATCATCTGTCAACGGCAACAATTCCACCGGGGCATCGGCAACATCGACAACACTTGTTGCGAGATTTGTCCTAATTTCAGAAATTCCAACCCACAATTTACCGACCGTAACTTTCTCCTTCTTCGGCGGTCATAATTGATTTTCGTATTGAATTAGCGCGGGCCTTGTTCCTTTTTTTGACGGCAGTGGTTCGCCTTGAAAAACAAGGGACCCACCGATATGATCTGTTTGGTTCACTGAAATATGCAAGGATCATCTGCCACGTGTGGTGACATAATGAAGTGGTAACTCCACTGCCGCATGATGCTTTTCAACTAAACATTACATTTCGAAAATCACCAACTCGCGTGGCCAGAAAGTGCAATCCACATGGCTTATGTGAGATGTGATGCTTTGTCTGTTGAACACGTCGAAAGTGGTACTAAAATGAAGGCTATAAAAGAATTACAAAAAGGAAGTGGGGTCGTCGAGTTAATAAAGGCACAAGACTTGTAATTCTACGGGCTTCCAAGTACAAATTTAATTGAAATAATATTCAATTAAAATCTAATGCCCCCGTTAAATAATAATTAATTAATTAATTAATTAAAGTTCTTGGTTTCTTCTCTGTCGAAATTCCTAGTTAGTAAGAGGTAGAAGGTAGCACAATAAGAGAAGGGCCTTCATTAAACTGATATGTCTACAATTCTCAATTGTAATTCCTTTCGTCCTGCACATTATTATATCGGACCAACATTCTACCTCACCTAATGTCGTACATATATATATATATATATATATATATTTATAAAGCTTTGCAATGTAAGTGTGGTATCATAAGAGATTAATAATTTGATCAAAGAATTTTAGAAAGATATTACTCTAATTGAAGATCAGTAAGAATTTTGATCCTCCAAGCTATTCAAAGCTGACAATAATTTAGTTACTGACATAATTGCTTTAGCATTAAAAAAGGAGAAACAGAAGCCTCTCAGCCACGCCACGCCACGCCATGCCGATAATAGGATGCCCTATTATATTAAGTTCACTCAAAACATACAAGGCATGCCACACCAAACCAAGGTCACGGACGCTTTTTGCGTTAGAGAAACCCAATAATTGGTTAGGAAGAGTTCAATCAATAACCTATAAAAATTTAGTTATTAAAACCCTTTAAATTCTATGTTTGTGGTCCAAACGAAAGCAAATTCTGAAATTAACCCTCAAAACTTGTTTGATTATAGATAAATTCGTATTTTAGGGCGAATTTGACTAATTAGAGTATTTGTTTATCACTTTCCACCTTTGCTATTTTGTCTGTATATTGCAAACGTGAGCTGGAAGGGTGTCATAAATCCAAATGCAGTACAGAGAGTTAAGGAGCAAGTAGTGGCGTACCAAAAATGAGAGGTGTCACGGGGGCTTAGTTGTTGAAACAAGGAATGGCTGAAGAGACCTTTCAATTTGTCCCGTATATCCTCTTCAATAATTTTATCTCTATCGACTTGTACTGGGGTCATTTTATTTTATTTTGGGTTTTCTGTTTCTCTCTCGTACGCTCAGTCAGGACACTGTGCTATAGGTAGATTTCTGGTCCCTTGTAATTTCAGAATTGGATTCGAAGTCACCGGAGACTCCAGAGCCCCTGCGCGTGAGACTGGAGACAACCCCGTCTCTAGTATTTAGCTAGAACTTGCACGTAGCCATACTTTTAAAGAATGCAAGTGCAAAAATTATCTTGAGATCCACGCTGCTGATTCTAACGCAGCTTTGATTGTTCAATGTTACGTGAGTTTGTCAACTTTGAACACCGACTGTCTGGTTTTAAACGTCCATCCTTAAATAAATTATTTATTTCGGTTAGTCAAAATTGTTTGAGAATTCCCTTCAATATTTGTTAATCCAATCACAAAACAAAAAAAATGCACCAGCACGGGCTAGCTCCAACTCCTGGCTGCCTAGCTGGCTTGCCTTCTATTCTATTAATGTAATTAAGGTAATATTAATTGTGATTAACGTCTCACTTCTTTAACTTGATTTAATTAACGTCACCATTTCAAACAAGATTAAGATGGATAATATTTGATATAGTTTATCCTAATTGCTGAAACTCATCCAAATAATAATATTATTATTTTTATTATTTAAAATCCAATCGAGATTAGAAGCTAATTACAGCGAGATCCATTTAATTATCGAGCGGGGCCCACAAGCGGATCCCCCGTTAATTAATTAGTTGATTGTTTTTTTTTTTCTCCTAATATTCTAATTAAATCCACCGATGCGGAAATTTGATTTCGCCATATCTTCTCTCTGATGAAATCAACCGAAGATCAATAATTCCATATTTGTTATAATATTCGTGGCTTTTTAAGTGCCTAATAACTGAAACAATAAACCAAGAACGAGCCAAGAACGAGACACTAAGTGGCAACGAAAAACAACAGCCGACCGCCCGCTTTTGTCACTGTTGAAAACAGCGATTCTGGATTGTGATCGCCAAAATTTTATTTGTAAATAATGTATACGCGTCGTCGTCCTGCTTTCACTCAGTTTTATTAGACAGAGTGAGTTGTTGCGTGCGTCCGCGTTTTAAGTCCGGGTCGTTTTGGTGTTTTCTGCAAATACTAGAAGATGCAGCTGAGGCGGAGGAGAAGAGCGGTGGTTTTGCTGAGGAGGCTGCTAACGTGCGCCATATGCGTAATAGCGCTGGTGGCTCTTCTGTCCGTACACGTCCACGTGCCCCTTTTTCCTTCTTCTAAAGTGCCGGACTTCACTGATCCTTACAAGCTTCCCGCTGTGACTCAGGTGTCCGTCTTTCTCTAATTCGGTTTTGTTTCTCTATTTAAAATGCTATTCTAATCTTCCATTTTTAATTCAATTTATGAAACAGCAAAAAGTTTTGATTATTTATTTATTTATTATTCTTTAGTTTTAATTTTGTGACTTGATGTATTGATTTATTTTTTGTTTATAAATTTTTGTAGCAACATGAAATCAAGTACCAGATTTTGAGCACAGAGCAAAGCTGGACTCAAGAGCTAGCTCCACCTCATTTGTCCCAAGCACCGTTGCCTTCTAGAAAGGTTTTGAGATTAATGTATTCTGTTATACATATTCATTCTATAGAACCAAATAAGCAAACAAGTTAAATGCCAAAAAAAAAAAAAAAAGGAAAAGGAACCAAGATGCTTAGTTTCTATTGTTGATTTAAAGGAAATGCTATGTGGATTATGTTTGTTATAATCTTTGTTTAGTACATATTGGAGACCTGCGGTTAGTCGGTGAAAGTGGGATTATATATTTTGATACGAAGCAGTCATGCCTCTTTCATGTTTTCACTCCTTTAGATTTGACAGTTGGTTGGTGCAAGCGGGCATTCGGATTTTGTTAAGCTATGGAAGCCTCCCCCAAACCGCGATTTTGTGCCATGCGTAGAGTCTAGTCCTAATTATACGTGTAAGAAAGCAGTTTTCAATTTACTTCTTTCGACTTCCATGTACTCTTTTACTAATTTACTGTTGTTTAATCAGCTCCTGCCGAGTCCCGAGGTTTTCTTCTGGTTCACACAAATGGTGGACTCAACCAGATGCGTGCTGGGGTTTGTATCTTTCTTCTGTTCCATACATATAAATTTTGCATTTTGTCTAATGTACCCCCAATTGCTTAAACCAGGGGCTAGAAAGTTCTTTACAGTCTGGTTTTCTTTTAAAGATTTCCACACACCCAAGCCCACCACCCTGTGCGCAAATAGAAATTAAAGAGTTTTCCTTTCCTAGGTTCGTGTGAGTGGGAATCAGTCCCTCGACCACTTGTTTCCATGGCAAGAGGTCAAACCATCTATGCTATTCTCTTGACGGCAGTTTATAATTTGATTGGTGAAATGAGAAGTTGGAATAAGCAACACCTGGAATGTTACAGTAAACGATTCCATTTTGAACTGTTATGGTTCGAGATTCAGAGTTTTTATGCTTTCCTCATTTCATATTTTTGGAAATCAAATGGAGCTTTGGTTTAGTGCGAATGGTGGAAATTATTCATGTATCTTTTGATATTTCTTCATTTTTATCTTAATTTCATTTAGCTTGTCATCAATAAACAATTATGGATTTGACCTATTCATATTATTTGTGAGCTATGCTTACATAACCTATTGCCCTACCTGCGACTGTCAGATTGAATAAGCTATGTATGTATCTGTTGTACTCCCTCAAGACTAGTTTTCTCATTAACCGTCTCTATGTTTACTGCTTGAAATTTCTACAACTTTTTCTGGCTATCTTTCCACCTTTTGTAACAGTGCGAATATTAAACAAGTTAACATGCCAACAAGGGTGACCTTGAGAACAAATGACAGGCAGCTTATGGGGGCCTCAAAATTTTGCCCAAATTAGGGGCCCCAAATCTAACCAATTGTTGACTAATATTTTTTTGGCCCAATATTAGATTCTAAATGTAGCCTAAATTTAGTTTAAAAGCTTCTTACAACAATTTTAAAGAGTTTTTGAAACATGACGGTGTTGCTAATATTGACGGAATTGATTTATTTTCAGAGTAAAGTATCTTGAGAGATCTTTCACTGGATAATACCAAAAAAGTAATCAACGTGCTAAATCATTTGAAGTCACAAAATAATTGTTTTCCAAATGCATGGGTTGCATATAGAATTTTGTTTATTATATCAGCAACTGTTGCGTTTGCAGAAAGAAGCTTTTTAAAGCTGAAATTAATCAAATTTTATTTCCGATCAACCATGTCCCAAGAAAAATTAAATGTATTAGCTATGTCTATTGAAAATTCTTTGGTATAAAAGCTTGATTATGAAAATTTAATTTGTGATTTCGCAGCTAGAAATTCGAGAAAAATAGTTCTTTAGTAGTGTTAAGTTTTTGTAATTAAATTTTGATATATTAATAGATTACCATGAAGCTCATATTTGATTATGTGATGTAAGTAAAGAGTTTAGATTTAATTTTTAATCAAATAATAAAATAATATAATTTATATATTTTTTTGTTCTTTATCAATGGGGGTTACACTTAAGGAACTCGTTTTGGGTCTTCTGAAACTCAAGGCTACCACTGCATGCCAAAATTGGTATTTTAGTTGATTGTTGCAGCTTACATAATTGAATTCAATAGCAATGAAAAATGTATGTTTTTCTATTTTCTCGTCATCGTTGTCAATTTCTTCATTAAAGTATTTTGTGGCTATTATTTATTGCTGACTATAATCTAAACGCTTGAGTTGCAGATATGTGACATGGTAGCAGTAGCTCGTATCATAAATGCCACTCTAGTTGTTCCAGAGCTTGATAAACGGTCATTTTGGCAAGACTCTAGGTGTTTCCCTTTCCCATTTTGGAAGTTTGATTGTTCAAGTTTTTCATGACTGATAACCATGGTCTATTTTTTACTTTCTCGTTTGCAGCAACTTTTCTGATGTTTTTGATGAAGATCATTTCATTAATTCTTTGGCTAATGATGTAAAAGTCATAAAAAAGCTTCCCAAGGAACTCAGTACAGCTGCTAGAGCAGTTAAGCATTTCAGAAGCTGGTCTGGTATGGACTACTACCAGGGTGAGATAGCTAGCATGTGGGAGGATTACCAGGTGTGTTTCTTGATATTCTTCAATGTATATCTGCTTATTGTGGTATTCTAAATGCGATCATCTTGATAGTCACATGATTTCCTTATAGATTATTAGAGCTGCCAAATCTGATTCTCGCCTGGCAAATAACAATCTACCTCCAGACATTCAGAAGCTGCGTTGCCGTGCTTGCTATGAAGCCCTCCATTTTGCCCCGCAAATTGAAGCAATTGGAAAAGTAAATAATTAGTCCTGATTTTTCATTTGATTTTTGTAGTGGCTATATTTCTTGAGATAGATGCAATTACAATGTTAGAAAATTTTAATTGATTGTAGTTGTTGGTGGATCGAATGAGGTCTTACGGCCCTTACATTGCACTGCATTTACGATATGAGAAGGACATGCTTGCCTTTAGTGGATGCACACATGATTTATCTCCTGCTGAGGCTGATGAACTGAGGATGATAAGGTCTGAGCTGACTGTATGTGATGATTTATAATGCTCAATGATGCTTCTTCACTTGATGTTTCATCTTTTATTTTACTTGATGTGTGAAAATTTATCATGTATTTTAACTACGTTTTAAACCGTGTAGAGAAAACACTGCCTACTGGAAAGTAAAGGACATTGATTCCAATACACAGAGATCCAAAGGTTATTGCCCTCTAACTCCAAAGGAGGTTGGTATATTTCTTATGGCTCTAGGATACCCCCCGAACACCCCCATATACATAGCTGCTGGGGAGATATATGGTGGTGACGCTCGTATGGCTGATCTGCAGTCCCGTTATCCCATATTAATGAGTAAGGTGTGACTTGTGTCTTATGTTGCTTGATATTGTGTGTGATTTTCCCTTTGGAAGTAAATTGATTGCTGGTGCTTGGTTTTAGTGAATTCTTCGAATATTTTTTATGAGGTTGGTGGTGAACTTTGACTGACCACGTGAAACCTGACAACAGAAACTTAATGTTGAAGATTATTCATGTGTGCTCTGTTAAACATGATGTGCACATTAGCTCATCTGAGATTGTAGCCAGATAAGTTTATGATCTTGTGCCGATGAGTTTAGCCAATTAGTCTCATGACTGCTCAGGTAACTGTCAATTACTCTAGAAGGACCACTCTGTAGTCAACTTCCGTCTTTGGGTAGTGATGAAATTCGATCAACTTGTGGTACTTCCTGTTGAAAGTTATGCTTCTTCTCTGATCAACGACAATTTTTCTTCTCTATCTCTCTCTTGCACGCACAATAAACAAAATGGAGGAGATGATTTTATCTCTTCATAATCATTTTTTGAGTTTCGGGCAAGGATTCAGAGCAGCTGAAGTTATTAAACTGTCAGATATTTTTGCTGATGGCTGGCATGTCAATTCATATTTGTGATTGTTTTGCAGGAAAAATTGGCATCTGTTGAGGAGCTGGAACCATTTGTCAATCATGCTTCTCAAATGGCTGCACTTGACTACATTGTATCTGTTGAAAGTGATGTTTTTATTCCATCATACTTGGGAAACATGGCGAGGGCAGTTGAAGGTCATCGCCGATTTCTGGGCCATAGGAAAACAATTTCTCCTGACAGGTTTGGCAGTTTGTTTTAGGGAGAACATGCAGATTCAAAAAACTTACAAATTCCACTTGAGTGCTCCGTATTGAGGTTTCTATTCTTTCCATCAGGAAAGCTCTTGTTCGTCTGTTTGACAAAATCGAGCTGGGAATACTTAAAGAAGGCAAAAGTTTATCAAATAAGATCATTGAAATTCACAAAAGACGGTATGTTATTAGTTGTACTTGTATATTTAGCATCACTGTCTTTGGTTCTTTTAGTTGTGTATCTTGACTGACTATCACTTGTTTCTTTGGATGATTAGTGCTCTTGAAATTAACACTATTATTTTGTTGTTGTGTGAGGACTACTAGGTTCCTTTTTTCCTCTTTGGTCACTTTATAGCTACCTTTGAATTAGATACATTTCAATAAAATTCTGTAGCTGGTTGTCGGATTCTTATCGTTGTCTTTGTTTTGGATAAGTTATTTGCCGCAAGGCTCGGATGTTTATTGAATCTCTGACTAATTTTGATGGCAAATTAGTGTTTTTTTTTGGTATTTTTATTTCTATGGGCTATTATAATGACTTGATTAGATGTGAATTATAGACACACTCACTTGTGGTCCAAAAGGCCAGTGATAGTAAGGACTTTGAATGGATTCTTATTCATCCATTGTCATGTCTCTGCTGTCCATCTTTATTAGAGTATTAATACGATGAAGGTGTTCCTGTCTTGGCATTTGTCGAATATGTTGAATTACATAGCACCCCCGTTTATATTTTGTTTCTTATATTGGTCTTATAGGCAAGGGTGTTCTGTCTTTGCATTTGTCGAGTATGTTGAATTACATTGCACCCGTTTTAATTTTGTTTCTTATATTGGTCTTACAGGCAAGGATCTCCAAGAAAAAGAAAGGGCCCCATCTCGGGAACAAAGGGCATGGATAGGTTTCGTTCAGAAGAAGCCTTCTACGTAAACCCCTTGCCAGACTGTTTATGTAGGAAGGAACCACTACACGTTAACACCTCACTGACCATGAGGTAGGTCGAATGCTGTGGCGCAATATCCTTCAACAAAGATCCCGAAGTCAGTCAGCTATTGGTGAACATTCGTTCCTCCAATATTTACTGAAGTTCTGCTATCTGGTTGTGCCATTTTAGGCGTTGGGGACGCGGAATCTGTATATCTTGAGTTATTAGATGATTCAATGCGTAGGTGAAAAAACGACACGCCTCGGGGATGTAGGGCAAGGATTAGATTATTAAAGGCATAGTGATTACATTCCATCAGAACAATACATATGTGTGATTTGGGAAGTTGTCTGCGTTTCAAGAGAAGCACAAGGGATTCATTGGCGGTGGGGATATGATAATGTAAACTACTTCATGAAATAATGTTTATATTACACGAATGTAATTTTCACTAGTAGTCATTGAATAAAATAATGGTGATAAGGGTTATTTCGGCTTTTCAGTTTCTCTACTAGTTCATCCTGTTGCTAATATCAACATTTCATGTCAAGTATTGGTTGAAAAGGACGGTTAGATTTTATCGGTTTGTCAAATTATCAATACACAGATGGTCAATTTTGAGTGACCATATCAGATGGGGTAGTATCTCAGGTGGAATTCTGCCTGGACCGTATTAGGATCCGGATCCGTATCCGGCTAAGCGCTTCCAGTAATTCAAGAAATTTCAGGAACTGATCCAGCTGAACCAAAAAGAATCAAAGATAGGATAGCACAAATTATGAACTCTCATGCCCAATCCACACATATAACCATATCATTGGCCCACGCTCACTCTCCCGATTCTGCACATTTCACGAAGAAAGAAAGAGGTTTACGTTTAGAAGCTAGGAAAATGAAGAATTAAAAGACAACCAAATGGGCGTGTCTTTCCTTTCAACAGTTCCTTGTTTGATTGCCATTGTTCCTGTCCCATCTCTCAGCAACAATTCATCTACCACGGCCGCCAGATACCGTAATGCGGTAAGTTTGCTTCATTCTTTCCTTCTTTCTTTCTTGTGTTTCCGGTATCTTCATATTCATTTTTATTCTGTTCACCTGTAACTGCAACTGACTTGAATGTTATAACTTTCAGGGTGTCATACGTTGTCATAAAATTGAGGCTGGATTTACTGGTGAGGTCGTCAGTCGAAGGGATATTCTGAAATGCTTTGGTGCAACTCTTGGCATGGTGAGAACATTCCTTTTTTCTATCTGTCTAATGCATGTAATTTATTACTAGTTTGTTCCTCGTATTAATCACAGAGAAAAACGGAGCTAAATTTTGTACTTCTTATTGGTCCGATCATTCCATACTTGAGACATTGTTTTGTCACAATTTCCTTTGGTCCTTCTTGAAACAGAGATTTAGAAAACCAACTTACCTGCCTAACTTCATTTCTTGGTGAATCATCAATTATTACTTGTTACCTCTATGTCTTTCTGCAACAATTAACCTTATACTTGATGTTAACAAAACTGTAGCTTGTTACCAAAATTCAATTGACTAATTATGTCAAATTGACCGCAGGCCAAAACAATGTAGAATCAAATAGTTCTCAACAGGCTGTATACTGAACCTATACTCTGTGGAAACTTGTCATCATATATATATATATAGCATAACTTCATGAATAAGAATGAGGTGATGATGAGTTTCTGCCAATTCTTGTCTCTCCTTAGGAATTAATAGCAAGCTTGGGATCAACTGAAATGGCAAGTGCTGCTGATTTGATACAACGCAGACAGTGTTCTGAGTTTCTCAGTAAGTTCTGTAAACATCATCTTTCCTATGCTTAAGCTAGCTGGAATCTGCTCAATCAAAGTTTGCATCTTTTTCCTTAACAGCAAGTGTCAAGGGGACCCTCCAAACTGTTATAAAGGTGGGTGATATTATATATTCATGTACTTTCCATTTTGTCATGGCATAATTATTTAAGGAGATCACATATAGAAGTACGTTAGGCTAATCATGCTGTCAATGTACATTTTGTTTACTTCTTTGCATGTAGCCATTTCAGGGAAATCCAGATCTGGTCCCATCTTTACTAACGTTGGCACTGAATGACACGATGACTTATGACAAGGTCAGACAAAAGTGAAGGAAATAAACTGATGTCCTGCTGGTCAAGTTTGTATGCTACAAAATCTGGGGCCCCCAATGGATCCATACGGTTCAGGTACTTGCTACTTGTAGCATTGTCTGAAAAATGATCACGCCACTAAATTTTGCACTTCTTGAAGTGAGTGTGTGGATAATGTATGCACAAAAGGAAGAATCATAGTCAACTGTCATTGGTTAATTTTTTTGTCACCTTACAGAAACGTTTGGATAGGAAGAGATGAATTGTGCTTGTCTTTATTTATCAAAATCTATATTTCATGAATTTCTGCTGCTTTAGCAATCAAACTTCCCTTTTTCCTGCAAGAAAGCATTGCTACTCTCGGCTCGGTAAAAGGATGACTCGATTTCTTCTGATGTTTTTTTTGCCTGAAGCTCAGATATAAGCAGACCTGAAAACAAAGGGCTTTCTGCTGCTTTGAATTTATTGGGGGAAGCAAAGGAGGAGATAGATTCATATTCCAAGGGTGGACCGATATCCTTTTCAGATCTCATCCAATATGCAGGTTACAATTATAAAATATTCCAAGTTTAAGCTATGAACATGTTAAGGCTGTCTACTCTGTGGGTGACCACAGAGAGAAGGCTTGTGTGGCTGACTCAATTTTGTTCATTTTACCTAGCACAAAGTGCCCTCAAGGATACACTCTTGGCATCTGCCATCCGCAGATGTGGAGGTAATGAAGGGAAAGGGAGATTATTGTACACTGCCTATGGTTCAATTGGACAGGTTTGTTTCTCAATATGCTTTTGCTGTACAGTTATTTTCAACATCGATCTTTATATCTTGTGCTATGCTCAGATCAATGGTTTGCTTGTTAGTGAAATTGGTTACCTTCAATCTCCATCATAAATTTATATTCTAAGTCTGTACGTGTAATTAATCAATGCGACTTTGTCTCCTTTGACCACGATGTATTATATGCCTTGGCAATATTCTGAAACTACCAGTCTACCTGATGGTTGAATTTCTACAATCGTCAGATTGCTGAAAATATTTTCTGTTCCTCAGTTTGTGAATTTTTTCTGTTCAGTTGTTTCACAACGGCATTAATTATAAAGCATTAGGTTCTTCTTTCATCTTTAAAACAGAAGAGTCTGTTTAAGCTGGCTATAGAGACAATTAGTTGTACAATCACTATGCTGCTTTTATCAGGGAACTTAAAAACCTACGATGGATACCTTGGGAGAAGTGAAGGAAAAGATTAAAAACTATGGTAGCATCGTGCATAAATGAGTTGTGTGATACATTACGTACATTTCTGCTGATATAGATCCTTATTGCACTTTAATTCTGTAGTAGAAGAATTTATGGGATTATGCATAATGCATAAATTTGTTCTTCTACCAACAGTGGGCCTTGTTTGAGTGACAATTGGGAAGGACAGATGCCCTGGAGCCGGATCCAGAGGGTAGAGTTCCCTAGTGGGAGAAAGCTACTGTACAGGAAATGAAAGATAAGTTTACAGCAATTGACTTTGTTCCTCGCCAGGTAATTTCTCTATAATACTTGAGGTCCTGATTGGTCGTTAACAGTCTTGTATTAGCATCATATTGACTGTACAATCAAATTTCTTGAAAATTGAGGCAAACACCCCAGTATGACATCCCGCTGGTCAAATGTGTGCATATATCACATAAAACAATGCTTTGGTTAGAATCATGACTCATTTAAACTATTTTGTGCAATGCTTTGGTTAGAATCTGATATCTGCAGTATTTTATACTTCTTCGCACTGCAATTTGACTTCAAAATTCAATGAAAAGTCAGAGGATTTATTGCTTTTATTCAATCGTCTAAGTTCAGGCCACTAATGCAACACTTTTTATCAAAAGATTTGTCTAAAAATTTTACCGCTTACCTGTGTAGCCCAATTAATTAGTCTGACACTGAAACATGTGGTATTAGTTTTTTTTTTGTATTTTATTTTATTTTTTATAATTTATGTCTTGCTTTCCAATTGTTACAACAATTTTTATTCAAAAAAGATTAACTTGAAAAGCCAATGACAACATTGATAAATAAATAGGTTGAGGAAAAACCTTGATTGCACTGTGACTATGCAGAGGGACATCCTGCATTTCTTGCTCTTTAATAATGCTATGTTTAACACCCACTCTGGTTCTTTTCAAATCCTTTTGTTGGTTGGCAGCTAGCGGTTATGTCTGCATTCTTGGGTCCAGACCAGACTGCTGCAGAAGCCTTGTTAGCTACTGATAAGGATGTTTCTCCATGGGTTGAGAAATACCAACGTAGCCAGGAAACAGTGTCTCAGACGGATTATGAGGTTAGTTTGATATTTTCTTTATCCCTTATCTTTTCTTTTCTTTTTCTTTTAAGTTAGGGCCATCACAATGGTGGTGCAACTGTTAGGGTCCTCCTCATGTGTTGTTTAGTTGATAAAGAAAATGTAATAATGATTGCTTTATTGAAATTTTAATTTATGGACTTCATTGACATCTTAATTCATAGTCTTGGTCTCAAATTGATTCTCTTGCAGGTTGATCTGATAACTACACTCACAAAATTAAGTACTTTGGGTCAACAGATCAACTATGGGCTTGCTCATATCCTGTTCAAAAGATTGAGTTGAGCAAACTCAAATTATAGTCAGGGAGTAGATGATGTCAATGAAGCAGCAGCGCCAACCGCTGCTCATCTATTATTTGATTCCAATGAACTCTCTCTCTCTTTCTCTCTCTCTCTTTGTGTGTGTGTGTGTAAAACAAAGACATCCCCACTACAAGCTTGCAATGCATGTAGGGACTAGGGACCTGATCCATCAGGTTCAAGATGTCAATTGAAACTTTGAAGGTCTGTGCAAGTGTACAGGTCATAACTCTTACTAAAGGAGAAAGGAAGAATATTATAATTATCCCCGTGGAAGCGCTCTCTAGCCTCTAATCTTAACTATCTAATGCTGTTCCCCGTCTCCTCACTCCGTTTACAGGAAGCAGTGGTACCCAATGATTCCGTAGCCACATCCAAAGTTGTGCCAAGAAATTACAAGACTATCGGTAAGGAAAAAGGCAAAACCATGTCCTAATAATGTAATCCTAATGAGGAGAAAAGGTCTGATTGAATTCTAAGAAGCTCCTGGTGGTATGAATCATTCGTATACGGTTGGCATAAGACACACATCTCCACTTCGCTGAAATGGAGTAGAAAATCTCTGCACAGTACTACTTTCATGAGGTTATCAGATTGTTCCAAATCAGCACAAATTCATATCAACATTCAAATATAATCAAATGAGATTACTTGTAATGAATAAATTATGAATTATACATTAAATAGATTATGAAAATTTGAAACCATATGTTAGCATGTTAAGCCTCCGAAGTAGAAGTCATTCAAGAACTTTCATTTCCAGCGAGAGAAGCTCATCGGGTAAATGATATTCGTTCATTCCATTTCCCAATCTCCTCGGACTAGAGATTTAATGGTTCAGAGAAGCAGAAACTGAAAGAGAAATAGGTGGTGTTTCGGGGTTGATTTTGGAATGCAAACATAGACTCATATCAAGTTGACACGTGGCACATCTGGGGACAAAAAGGAAACAGAACGGGAACCTTTCACCCCCTCAACTTTGTTACCTGAGTTGCCTAAAAAGAGGTTAGCTGGTTCTAATAAGGATCAGTTTTTAATCAAGGCGCAATTCTTACAAGACCCATACAGTCTTCTAAAATAAAAAGGGACAGCTCCGTTAAGTTGTTGGTCACGTAAACAAATAAAATAAGAACAAATTCACATGATTGGCGAGGAAGTCACCCTTCATGGAGGAAATTCTCCTTCACAAGAGAAAGAAATCATCTCCACAAGATCAAAGAGAAGAAAAATAAAAGAAAGCCTAATTTTGTGTTGTGGATTAATGTGACTGTAATTAACCACTTGTAGTCACTATGGTTTCTGCTCGTGGACCTAGGTTTAAAGTCCAACTTGGTAAAATCTTGTGTGTTATTTATTTTATCTTTACCTATTTCCTTTAACGGCAATGTTGGAAGATATTCCTATCTTACTACCAAAATTATGTGCTCTGTTATCATGAGTTCTAATTTGTTATAAAACCTCAGCATCAAGACCTAAAATCTATGTTGATGTCTTCTTAGACTTGGAAAGATGTTAAGGTCACCATAACCACCAAAAAAGGGTTCTCAGCTCTTCTTTGCTCAAATAATCTACTAGTCACCGTACCTTGAGCTATTGAAGCTCTACTAGCTGTCGTCTTTTCATATGCAAACAATATGTGTCTCTTTTCATTTGCAAACAACATGTGTCTGTCTCTGAAGTACTAGATTTAGTCACAAATGACTAAAAGAGGTAGTTTAAAAATAAAGAGAATGACTACAGGACATAGTTTAAAAATAAAGAGATTAATAATTTATTTTGTTTCTGAATAAAGTTTTAGATATAATAATTCTATTTTAAATATAATAATTCTTTCGTATCAGTATTATTAACATGATAAAATTATTTTACATATTTATTGATAGTGAGTAAAAAAAAATCAATAAAAAATTTTATTATTCAATTAATATGATAAAAATAATTTATAAAATTTTTTATTAATTTTTTTTACCCATCATTAATTAATATATTTATCTAACATAATAAAATTATATTACTTAAAACTCTCTCTTATCTATATAGTGTCAGCCGCTACCTCGTTACTAACGTAATAAAATTATTTTACTTAAAACTCACTTTTATTCTTATAATGTAGGCCGCCACCTCAGTACCAAAAGAATGAAAAAATGCCTCGTACTTCAGAGGCAACAATGAGTCAGGCAGTAAAGAATTCAATCGAACTCCTGCAATAGGAACCTCTTAAATGTTCCATCTTCACGTTTATATTCTTGTACACTATTAATTAATTAATACAAGAACCTAAATTATCCCATCTCCTCCAAGGAGAGAGGATTCCATCAAAATAGTTAGCAGGAAAAATAAAATTTCATTGCTCTATAATCTTTAGTGTCTTGGATTCTTGGGTCAATCGAGCCTGGTTGCATTCTTCTGTATGTCCTTGGTAATTGCTCCTTGAATACACCTCCCGCAACAAAAATAAGTAAACTAATATAAATATTTTAGCTGGATTTTGGAGCAATACGCTCAAGTCCACCCATGAAGGGCCTCGACGGCTCGGGAATTGTAACCGAGCCGTCTTCTTGCTGGAATTCTCCAGTAAGAATACTATCATCCGCGGAACTGCACAAGCTGTTGCATTTAATGTGTGAACAAACTTTGTTGGCCCCTTGCCCTTTTTAGAATTTGTTGACCACGGTTGCGAAGGACGGTACCGAATTCCCAGCCTGCGGCTTTGATAGTCTGTACAATTTGATGCACTTGAAGTCTACTCACATAAATGTATAAAAGGGATTACAAACAACTAGAATAATTGCTCTACTGTCGGTACCTTTCCACATATAACTTTTTCAAATGTTAAAAAAATTGAAAAGAAAAGAGCCGCGTTGCATGATGGCATTATCCATGAAACTGACGCAAATCAATCCTTTGGGGTGGGTTTAATAAAAGAAATGATGTCATCAGTACCTCACCATATCGTCCCAAACCCGGCATCCATGCTTCCACATCAAACTTACAATAAGCAGGGGCACCCAAATCTTCTGTGGCCATGTCCAAAGTTTTGCCAAGAAATTAGAAGACTGTCTTAAAAAGGGAAAAAATAAAAAAGCAAGACATGTCAACTATTAAAAAAACAGTGAGGACTATCCGTACTTGTAGTGTAATCCTAGTTGTGAGAAAAGATCTTCTTCAATTCCAGTGAGCTCCTCATGGTATGCATCACTGTCGTCTGGTTGGCAAAAGATGAACATCTCTGCTTTGCTGAATTGATGTACTCGATAAAGACCCCTGCTCAAAAATTCCATGAGGATACCATTTAACCAGAAATTCAAGTAGGGTAACTAGCAATTTTAAAAGAGGATACTTTTATCCAAGCCTAAAATCACCACGAAAGTGTTCCTGATCACTGCTTGTGGAGAAATGGCAGACCATTTCTATAATGATATTGTATATGAGCTTGGCTAATATGCCACCGATTCAACAAAGTAGCAAAAGCAAGATAATCAAACAGACCATCTGCATTGAAATTATAAAGATGATAAAAATTTCATATCAAATAGTACCATATCTGCTCAGCGGGCACCCAAGTAAAAGTTATCCAATAACGTTCATCTACCATGAGAGAAGCTCACAAAATGTACAGTCACACTTAACCATGCAATACAAAGATTTATATATATGAAGTACCTTTGCATTTCAGAACTTTAAATTTAGATGAGTGCCACTCCAGAACACAATCCGGTTGCTAGTAGTCCTCGAAATAGGCACTTACCACCAGTGGCTTTGAAACTCAAAATTAACAATCAGTATGAAACAATTATGATTTGTAAGACAACGGTTGATATTATCCCATTTCTCCAAGGATTTATGATTTGGTGATTAAGTGCATATCTTTTTGTTATTCAAGAGTATTAAGGATGATGAGAGAAGGGGAAACTGAATAAAAATAGGACATAGTTAAACAGACAAGAAATGAACAGAACCCAGAATACCGTGTTGCTGCGCCAGCAGCACCTGCTTCAGTACGGAAGCAATGGGAGAATGCCACATACTTCAGAGGCAACGATGATTCAGCTAGAATAGAATCCATATGAATTCCCCCAACAGGAATCTCTGCAGTGCCAATGAGGCATTGATCACTTCCTTCAATAGAATAAACCTGTCAAGTGTTACGGGAAAAGTGTCAGGAAATCGCAACTCTGAAAAAACTTAAATACATCTTCAGAGTATGAACTTTTTTCTAATGTTGGGCCCTTTGCACATGGAAACATTAAGAATTTGAATTATTAGAGAGGTCTTCACTGATTTAAAGCTCAACTAAACATAAACGTTGAATTAACCAAGTGACCAGCCTACAGACAAAGTGACTCAAAGATTGAATTTGTCATCAGATTCACACCAGGAAAACCATGCGACTAGAATTCTAAGAGGCAAAATATACAGTAACAGACTTGGTGAGATGGCATTTCTGTTTGAGGAGACTATACAGAAACAAAATATACACAAACCTCGGTATTTGCTCCACGAGGTTGGAAGCCACACTTTTCAACAACAGAGGATCGAACAATTTCTGGGGTAGTTAGAGGTATAAACCCCCTTTTCATCACTTCTGAGAGTGTCCAGTTGATTAGGGCCATCTCTAGCATAACAACTTCATTCTTCAGATAATAAAATTTTGACCCACTGACCTGTATAATTGTTAAAAAATGAAATCCAGTCCTCTTTTCTTTTAAAATAGGGAAAAAAACTGCCTAAGCCTGTCGTTTGGGATTCAATCCAAGTTTTAATCTTAGATCTTCCAATTTCAGCAGGATCTGATTTGGTAATACGCACATCTATAAGCACAGAACCATAGTGGCCAAATGTAACAGGATAAAACAAGTTAGCATGTCCAAGTCTGCCATGAAAACCAGAGCATGCTGAAGAATGGTAGTGTAACCAGAGGCTAATTAATTCTGTCATCTAAATTTCCCAAGCAACTGAAATTTCTAACTGCTTTTCTGGTTGATGTTCAATGTAAGCAAAATCAATACAAGAAGATGGAACTCACTTTGAAATAATGTGCTCAGTCAAAAAATTGTTATAAAAATTCCTGTCACCATTACAAAATGTGCGACTATCTAGATCTTGTGCCATATCATTAACCTCGAACTTTAAACCTTCAACTTACATGTCTAATCAGGGATGCTTTAATACCTTAAAATAAACAGAAGGAATACCTCTGCAGCTGCATCAAAATCAAAGATATCAAGTTCCTTCCCGAGCTGAAGGCGATCCTTGATAAAGAAGTTAAACTCATGTTGGCGACCGACCTACAGGAAAACATAGAAAAAGAAATTAAAGCAGCATAAATCTAACTTGCATCAACCATCCCTCAAACAAGTGAACATGTAGACACATCACATACATAGATATGGGAAACAATAAATCAGAAGAACACAAATCTGAGAGCAAATCAGAATTGAGATACCATCTTTCTTACAGTGGAACAGTCCTCCCCTCCGATAGGAACATCTGGATGAGTCATATTTGGTATACACTGAGCTTCCTGCTGAAGCTCATCTGTGAGTATAAGTAGGTCTTCTTCCAAAGTCAAAAGTCCTTTCAAATTCTTTCCTGAATGCAAAATACGAGCAAAACCAAACGCAATAAATGCACAAGAATGATAAAACCATTATACGATATTCCAACCATACCTTCTTCTATGAGTTTTTGATCCTCGGATGACTCTTGTTTCCCTTTCATCTTGTTTGCAATTGCATTCCTTTCCTCACGAAGCCGTTCAACTTCCTGTTATCTGTGTGTGACAATTAGATAAAATACTGCTCGTCACACGAAAAATTAGAATACAAATTGCATCAACAAATTAAAATATCAGATTTTAAACAATCTATTACCTATTCAGAAGTCGCATATATAAACCCTTACTAAATCCATAAACAATTCAAAAACACATTAAAAACATAACCCTAATCGTATGACTAATGAAAATTACCAAGCTAATATTTCCATTTCACCTAATTTTCAAATCGTAAAGGCAATCTAATTCTTTAGGCAGTGCAGGTATCACTTCAAATTCTTAAAATTTTTACAGAGAATCTCATGCATTACTTTAACAATGACTAACAATTCAAATTTTATTAACACAACGTTCATCAAGAAACGCAAAATCCCATAGAGGTGAAATTTGATTACACAGCAACCTAACCTTTTGAACATCCAACATTTTCTCGTAAAGCTCGAGCACAAATTCCAAATTAGCATTGGAGTTTCTATTTCTTATATTGGCAGAAACTGCATCCTTGTTGTCTCTTATTCACTTGAAATCAGTTGCAGCCTTCCAGTGTGACTTCACAGCGACTCCACCTTCAAGTTCGAGCAAACAAAGTAAAATATCAAAGTCCATTTGAATTTAATATAAACAATAATGCTGTTAAATATTACCTTTGTTATATGTTGTTTCAGTTGTTTGCACGGTAGGTGCGGACAGAGCTCTAGCGAGAAGCCGTAACGGAGGGTTCTGGGAATAATTATGGCGGGAAATTAAACCTAGGGTTCGTGTTTTAGTTACTGTCCTGAAAATAAAGCGTGGCGAAGAAAAAGCAGCAGGGATCGCTGCCAGCTTCGCTGTCTGCATTGCAGTCCCCATGCCTCAGTTTCCGTGCGAGTTTCTGCGCAGAGACTTCGATAATATGACTATGAAAGTTTTTTTTTTTTCCGGCTCTATTTATATTTAACAATCAAACGCCCCCACTACCTTTTCTCTCGCTAATTGCATTTTTCAGTAATTACGACGTCGTTGTGTGTGTGTTTTTTTACCTCTTTTGTAAATCATATTTCAGATTTTGTACCTGACTGCGCGCGCGCGCGCATATATAAAATAAATAAACAAGAAGTTACATGGAATTATAAAATTATTTAAAAATGAAAATTTGGAAACAATAGCAATTATTTTTAAACACTCGTATTCTCTTGTGAGGGGTGTACTCTAACCAACATTTAAATCGATTCGGTTATGTCTAAATTTTTGGAACTACGGAGGAAAGTATAGTGTTGACAATAGTCATTGGGCCGGTCTTTGAATTCCCTAATTGATTCATAGGATTTCTTGTTCCTACAAGCTCCTTCCAGCAGTGAAATTGAATTCATTCTCCTTGGATTTGATCACTCTCCTAATGGTGATTATTAGCTGAGAGGCGGTGGTTTCGCAGCAAATACAAAACGGTTTATTCCACATCATCAATGCGTACACAGGTGACGCAAAACTCAAACGTTGTATGAGGGGAACAATAACATGGTATTATCAAACAACCGATCGCGTAGGATTGTTAAATAGACTGCAACATATGTAACTTTGAAAAAGAAGCAAACTCCTTTTTCTCTATTGAGGCTTATTAAACCATGGACCACCCAAAAGAAAAAAGACTGCCTGATCTTTATTGCGGTACACATAACGCTACAGTTCAGTTGGGTTCCATTCAGTACCCTTCGATGTTTTAACCAACACACAATACTTTATGGCAGAAAAATATTATAGGAAAGAACTTCACCTTAGAGATAATCAGCAATAGCCTGTGTTATGAGTACATTTCTCCATGTTCAGACTTGAACAACATCAAAAAGACAAGTCAAAAAAATTTTATTAGCTCATTTTAGGATTCTGTGTTGGATTCAGAGTAGCAACTTTGATTTAACTGCAGGAAGCAGGCTACACCCATGCTTGTAAAAAAGGCACAATCTACAGAGGACCTGGAAAGGTGCCATTTTCTCTCTGTTCATTCCATTTTTCTATCTGTAACACATACGTGATATAAAAAGTTAGCCCTAAGTGCAGCATTCACATATCAAAGTCAGCCAGCAAAAGATAATTAAATATTATAAACAAAATAGTAGCAAATCAAACCTTCCAAATTCTACTTACAATCTAAGAAAGTTAGAAGATAAGATTACACCACACAACAACTGAGCAGCCAACCAAAGTGTACCAGTATCTTCAGTATGTATTAAGCAGGAAAGAAAAGTACCAATATATTCTAGTGATCAGAAAATTAATGTTTACTAATTCTCTAGTCCAGTTGTAAGAGGTAAAAAAGAGAACCATCTGTGATTTGCTTTATATGTCAAAAAATTAAAGTGACAAAGGCAAAATAAGCTTTTGATGAAGTCACTAGGCTAAACAAAATGACCACATTTTCTTGAAACAGAGGGCTAGAGAAACATTAAGAATAAGGCTTGAACAAAGGGGAACACTACTTGAAATAATAGGAGTAGAGAAAACATTAAAACAATATTACTTCAAATGCTGTATTAGCATGCAAGTAAATTACAGATCTTCAATTTGGTCTTAAAAGTCAATGAAAAAGAAAAAAAGAAAATTTCTATTAATATATGGTTTTTTGCTAGGGAAACTTAAGATAAAGGCACAAGAATTGTACCAATCACCCCAAAACAGTACACTGCCAGAGTCCAATAGTGATAACTCCACTGCAATAAAAGAAAACAAAATATGCTCTCTACCGACTCATCTTGGATAAGCAAATTTTCTTTTATGTTTTTCTTAACATTTCAGAGCTAATATCCACGATAGATCATTTAATTAAGCCACCTTTTCTATTGATACTCCTATGCACCACATAGACAATGATTTATCATTTCATTAACTGCAAAACCTAGTATATGTTTCTTCAATTTCCTATAGAAATCTTATCTCTATCTTCCAGAAAATGAAAGGGAAACAGTAAGGAAAAGACATTAGAATTGAACAGGCAGAAAAGATCTGAATCATACAGATGATATAGATGATTCAACGTATCTCAGAACTAATTTGGATTATCAAGTGTAAGATTTAGTATTCATGGGATTGTGAGTATTGTAGACACCTTTACTATGCCTTGTACCAACTATTAGTACTTCTTCTGATAAACACTTTCGCTGCATTATCCTAGGCATGCTTTTCTACCACCTCCTTTCTTTTGTACTAACCTACCCTATGCCTATCCATTGCTTCGCATGTCTTAATTAGATTTTGAAATCCCCTCACCACACGTTCAACCAGAACTAATATCTTTTTGTCAGTAGCATTTAGCAGCAAGCCCCCTATTAATGTATTGAGGATGCAAGAAGCCTTTTTACATTAGGTTAATTTAATTAGACAGGTACGAGAATTGAACATCACAAAACTGACAAATGGCTAAATAGATATTAAAATTAATTGAAGAACAAAAGGCAAACATACGAGTACTTAGGATATGACAAGTTTTGGTAATACATACCCATTCACCAGGGCAAAGAGCACGATAATATTTTGCAAACTTATCACACTCTTGCGCATCCTCCCCCTTAGCAGCTACGCACCTGTAAAGCTCAAATAAATCAATAATATACCATTAGAAAAAAATTTGGTATGCAATGATCAGACAAAGCTTCGCAGTCAATTGAAGAAAGGAAATGATGACTCACCGATGATACTCAATATATCGGGTAAAGCAGTGCCTTGTTTGATTTGTAGTTGGGAAACGGAAATCTGCCGGTGCAGTCTCCAACTATGTACCAACAGAAAATCATATAGCAGTCAGAGGAAGAACACAAAAGTGAAAAAAAAACATAGAACAAACAGGTGACCATTGACAAAGGTTACAATTAGATTTCACTAACTTTTATTTCTGGTTTCTCTTCCGAGGCTTCCTGATCACCCGAGTTTTCCTCTTCAGTAGTTTCACTACTTTCCTCAGCAGTAGCTGGAGCAGTTTCACCACCTTTGTCCTCTGGAGAAGCAGAAGTGGTTTCAGTGCTTTCTTCAGCAGCGGGAACAGGGGTGACCTCTTTGCTTTCTTCAGCAGCGGCAGGAGTTTCCTCAACTTTGTCAGTCACAACTTCCCCAGAGGTGGCAGGCATTGGGTTATCATCCTTCTTTACTTCCACAGGTTTTGTAGTCAAATCTTGCCTCTCCTCTTTCTCCTTCAATAAATATTCCTGCCAATCAAAACATTAGATAAATAAAAACTAAAAAGATCACCCTGCTGAGCTCAAATTTTAGTCAGGGAGGATTAAACAATTGTTATGCAAGTCAAATGAAGAGGGCAGAAGAAGATTTGCCCATGTAGACCTTAGAATCTTCGTAAGTTCAAAAGCTAAATGTATTTCTCAGCAAATCCCAAAAAGTAGACAGGTTAAGTTTATTAAAAATAAAGCACACAAGTTACGGAACTCAGCTGCAAATGAGTGGAAATAGAATGTGCATTGAAGATCCGAGATGGAATCTGATACAAATTAAGAGCCATATAGAAGATATACCCTATGCCTATTATACATATCCAGTTCGAGCTCATTTCATTTCTATATGACCAAGATAAAAAATACAAACCTAATACTCTCTGGCAAAATTACTAGACATCTATCCCAACATTTAAAAGCCAACAAATCTTGAAATGAACAACATTTGAAAGCAATCAAATTTAAAACGAATCCAGAAAAAAAGTATATATAGTAATCAAAACTCTTATCCGTTCCCTATTAATATCCAAATTCACCAATAATTGAGAAAACTGCATCAGCTCATACGTTCCATTGAAATCCCATTCAAAGAAAAAAAAATCCATAACAAGTAATATAGATCGAACTTAGACCAAAACGATTGCCTTCTTATTGTCGTAATGGAATAACGATGAGAAAAGGAAGGTACCTCAGATAGGGATGGGATCTTGTCGCTTTGGGCTTCCGCCATTGATGGACCAAATGCGATCTGCTTTCCTCGGCTGCTATTCGCTTGCTTTGTTGCCAAAAGGCGGCCAAGACCAGAATAAGACGCTGGAAGAGACAACTAGGAAGGATAGGTCAGGATATTGTATTTTTACTGTTTTACCGTCACGGTGAAAAAAAATATTTTTATATTTATTAGTCCTCCCAGTATTAGCCACGTGTGATCTTTGGAAGCTCCCTGAAATATGACGACCCCTCGGGATAGCATTTTAAAGGCGGCCGCAGGAGCCAGAAACTCCGTGAGGGCGAGCTAGCTAACTCAATTGGGCCAGGCCTATTTAGAAAGCAGTTTCCGAATGTTGCGACTGGAGTGACACTGACACTGCGTGAGCGTGAGTTAGACAGCTCAGTTGGGCCGGACCTACTTAGAAAGCAGGTGAACTTACCAGCAGTCATTGCGAAGATCAGCACTTCATTTGCAAGTGTATGATAGAAGATATTACTTAAACGTTTATTTAAAGGAATTTAACAAATACCTTTTCTAAGATTTATTAAAATAATAAATAAATATAATTATATATAAAAATTTTATATACTTCTCCTAAACATTATAAAATTTATTTAAAAATATAAAATTATCCTTAATTACTTAAAAAAGATATAATATTTCTATTTTATTTTTTTGGTGTACAATTGACTTATCAAAAAAGTGAATAAATAAAAATTATAAATAAAAATATTTATACTAATAAAAAATATTTAAAGTATAAATTTTACTTTTAAAAAAATTTTATTAATAAAAGTAGAACAAAAGAAATTTAATAATTATTTATTTTATATAAATTATTAAAAATATTTTTTTCATATAAAAATAAAAACCTGCACGTTTAAAAATATTTTTTGATATAAAAATAAATACTTAAAAATTTTATTTATTTTTTATTAATAAAATATTTTTTTAAAATAAAATTTAACTTTAAAATTGTTTATTAGTGTAAATATTTTCATTAATAATTAAAAATACTATATTAATATTTTTAGGTAACTAAGGGTAATTTTATATTTTTAAATAAATTTTATTATGGTTTTTACATATAACTCAATTTATATATTATTTTAACAAATTTTATTGAAGATATTCGATAATTTCCTTTTTATTTAATTATCACTATATCAACTCTTTTATGTTTGTTTTTTAGAAATATATTGGAATTTTTATTATATATATAAAATAGAATATATATTAAGGATATGCATAGGTTCTGAGTCAATCTGAAACCTTGTGGGACTGGACTGGTTGATTCAGTTTTTGAACAAGAACTGATTAATCTAGTTTAATTCTAGTATTAAAAAGTAAAGAATCAATTTCAATTCAGTTTTAGTTTTATAAGACAAAAAATCAAATAGAGCTAAGGAAATAAATTCAAAATTTTAGAATCAAACTGAACTAAGAAAATAAATCCAAAATTTTTGAAGTATAAGAATTTAAACCCTGAACCTTAAGGATAGATGCATGCACACTTACTATTAAGCTTTGCAGCATATGTTATCCATCACATTTATTAATATACAAAAAAAAAAATTCAACAAATTATTTAATTAATAAAAAATATTTAAAAATTTTATGAAAATTTTATAAAATTAATTTAATTATTTTTAAATAAATACATCGATATGAAGTTGCTATTGACATCTATTGTTAAATTATTATAAACATAACTCTTATATAAAATATATTCATATTTGATTTAACTAGTAATTTATCAAAAAGAACACTTCTTAATTATTGATCTACATACAAAAATTAATTAATATATTTATAATATATATTTAATTTAATTTATTATGTTAGTTATATAATAATTTAATAAAATAATGTATACATATATTTATTTCAAAATTATTGAATAAGTTAATAATTATCATAAATAAATATATATGAGGTATAATATTATTATATATATAATTTTACTATTATAAAAATTTAATTTTTTTGTGATATTTAATATTAATTCAAGTAATAATAAATATTTTTTAAAAATAATTCATTGTATATTAATTCTCTTTAGTGATTTATTTCTTTTTTCTTTCTTTTACTCATATTTTTATTCATGTAATTTACTGTTTCTATAATTTAATATTATTAATTTTATTTTTAAACTATTTTTATAAAATTAAATTTATGATTTGAGTGAATACTAATAATATTACACTTAAACAATTTTTAAAAGTTTTATAATATAAAATTTGTTAAAAATATTTATAAAAAATAATTAATAAATAAAATACCCTGTTTTAGAACTACAACCGAGCCAAAATCAAAAAATAAGATACCATATTAAAAAAAGTAAGTTTGCGATTCTAAATTTTAAAAATTGATTTTATTTAGGATATGTTTTGGTTCTAAATAAAACTAGAACTGAACTTGTAAATGTTTACCCTTAATATATACTAAAGTGACAACGACATGAGTAATAGCCAAGTGGTATGTGTTGCTAAGTGGATGGTGAAATAATGTAGGATGTAAAGAAAAAGAGCGAATTCTCCACTTTTGAGCAGGAATCATTCACTAATGAACTAAGTGACAGTACTTTCCATGCTTTCTAAAAAATGACGTCCTAGTATAAGAATTAATATATCAATAATTAAACTTGCTCCTCTTCTATCATAAAGTCTTAAATGAGATAATTTTACTATATTATAAGTGATGTGATAGTATCATTCAATTAATAGAACGAGAAATATTGATTTATTAGTGATGAATAAAAAAAGTTAAAAATTGATCCTACTTTTAATTAATTTTGCGAAAGAAATTTATCAGATTTATTTTTTAATTTTTTTTATTTATTACTAATAAATTAAGTTTTTTCACTTTATTAATTAGATAATTCTATTATATTATATGTACTATCAGCTCATTTAAAATTTTTTCTCTCTTCAACGCAAATGATATGATGATACATTGAAACTAATGATTAAAAAACAGCAAAGTGAAGGATTTTAGCTTGATGCATGTGTAAGATTCTATTTCTAACTTAAAAAGTCAAGCAAAGAGTCTTTTGCACTTACATTAAATGTTAGGATCACTATATCCAAACACACAACATATTAAATAAGATAAAAATTTTAGATAAAATAATTTTATATGTGTATTATATTAATATAATAAAATTATTTAATTAATAAAAAATTATTAATTATTTATTAATAAAATTTTTTACATAATTAAATAATAAATTTTTTATTTTTTATTTATAACTAATTAATATTTTATTATTAATTAAATAATTTTATTATTTAACATAACTAATATAGTAATAAGATTAATTTGTTTAAAATTTTTAAAGTAAATAAGTATTTTTAAATTAAATTGATTTTTTAAATGTACATAATTATGATTGATTGAAAACATATTCTACCACTCCATCATTAATTATTACAGGTTTGTGGGTTTAGGTTGGGTAAAAAAGAGAATCGATTATAAAAATGAAGGTTTAGGCCTTATATTATAATATATTATATATTAGTGATAGGTAGTTGATTGTATTATTTGTTTCACACACACACACACACACACACACAAAGGGTGGAGAGAAGGGCCAACGAGAACGAATGTAATGGAAACGAAAAAGAATGTTGTCACTAGGTGGAATTAAATGAGTATCGTCAACCATTTGGAATTGCACCCATGGAGTGAAGTACAACCATGTGCTCGAAATCCTGCCCAAAATGGCGTCGATTGCGCGTGAAGAAATTCAATGCTTGCGTTTTTGCACGAACGCAATTTTTATATGTTTCATGACCAAAGTTCTAGGCCAAATCGATGAAGCATAATATATATATAAACAAACTTAATAGAATTGTATTCATGTTAAATTGTTAAGAAATAAATTTATAAATGAAAGTATACATGAATCTCACCAATTTTTTTTTAAAAAAATAATTCATAAATTTTGACTTTTCATGATTAAAACTAATATCTACATAAAATTATATATTTTCTTATTAATGGAACGTGAAAAAGTAGAAGAACTTGTCTTTTAGACCAAGACCTCATCCTTATCTATTATAGTATTTTTATTGTAGGAATATTTTCAAATATTTTTTAAAAGTTTATTAAAATTACCTATAGATATAAATTTTCATAAAATTGACAAAAATAACTCTTCAATACTAATATTGTTATATTTGACTGTTATTTAACTAACTAAAATAATTTTTGTGTATAAATTTAAATATTAGTATTATTTTTTACATAACTCCTTTGAAGTTTAAAAACTGATATAAAATACTCATATTTAAATTAGTAAATATATACTCTAATTTAATTTAGTAATCATATATAAATTAAGTACTAATTTTAATATAATAATACCACAAATTATTTACTTGTGTAGAATCATAAACCATTTAATTTGATAAATATATAGAGAAAACTATATTATATGAATAAATATAAATTAGTATTATAAATTGTTTGTTTGTATATAATTATTTAGCTATTATAAAATATTTTTATGATTATTGAACTATTATTATTATCAAATTAAATATAAAAATATTTCACAACAACTAAAATAATTTTACACAAGTAAATAATTTATAATATTTATTTGTATATATTCATATAATATAATTTATTTATTTTTATTAAATTAAATGACTTATAGTTTTACACAAGTAACTAATTTATAATATTATTATGTTAAAATTAGCGCCTAATTTTTAAGAATTAGATATCAAAATATAAAAAATAACTTTTAAGAATATTTTTGTTAATTTTTTAAATTTCAAAGAAGATATGTGAAAAATATAATTAATTTAAAATTATATAAATAAAATTATTTTATTATTTTAATTAGTTAACTAACTATCAAACAGAATTTTTTTATTAGTGAAAAGTATTTTCTATTAAATTTATAAGAATTTATATTTACATGTGATTTTGTTAAATTTTAAAAAAATTATTTAAAAATATCCCTTTATTTTATTATGATTTGTTATGATTCATCATAATAATAAAATAAAACAAAACATATGGGCTCCACACGTTAAAGTTTTTAATAATATAAAGATATGTTTTAATAACTCAAATAATTGAATTAATTTATCAATTTATAACAGACTTAATGACATTATTCAAATATAAACAGTTTATAATGCATAATTAATATGTAGATCCAATAATTTTTTAACAATATGCTGTTTGAGTAATATATATCTATAAATAATTGTGCATAGGAAAATTTTATGAGTTCAACTTTTACCATTTTTCCTAACTATTATGTTTAACCAATATGGTCTATCAATAATATTAATGTTAGATCAAAGCGACTTTTTGTCAGTTTTTTTCATAACAAGATCCATCAATGATCACAAAAATTAATATAATCAATTACATAAATCAAGTATAGATGTATAGCATGAAAATTACATGTAATGTGATCCCTTATTATACCAAATTTTAACTAGTCCTATATTGCAACTTATTGCAAGTTTAATAATATATTTTAGCACTTTATGCATAACAACAATTAAAAAATATAACTTTATTTTAAAATTTCAAAAAAAAAACCCTTTAATTTGTTAATGAAACATGTCAAGTATGGGAAAACATTAACATATAAACTTTCACTGTACAAGCACATCATCAGGAGAAATTGCACCCATATTAATTACATATTTGTGGAAGACTTTAGGTAATAAGTTCTTTGTGAGCATATCCGCAATCATGAGGTCTATACTAATATATTCAATTGACAATTGAAAATTCTGAATTCTCTCTTTAACAATAAGAAGCTTATTGTCAATGTGCTTTAATTTTGACAAACTTTTGTTGTTCTTAAAATATAATTTTGTAGTTTTATTATCATAATTAATTTCAATGATTTTTTAGAAATATCCATAATTTTAGATCAATGATAACATTTTGTAACCATATTCCATGCTTTGACACCTCATAACATGCAATAAACTTTGCTTCTATAGTTAAAAATGCTATTAGTGTTTAAGGATTGACAATTTTGCTTTGAATTCAAAATCCAAACCAACCCAAAATTATTTGTTTTAGTTTGAACCAAATCGATTTAAACTAATAATAAAAGATAAATCAATATAATGCAAACTGTTATTTATCGATTTGACTTAATTTGAGTTGGTCTGGTTTAGTTTGATCGAAAACCAATAAAAAATGAATAAATTTAGTCAGTTTGATTTGGACCAAACTCAATCCAAGAATCAAACCAATAATTATCAATTTAATTTTTTTAAAATTAAATACAATTTAATAAATTTTTAAACAAATCCAAACTAGTGGTTTGGGTTAGTTCAATTTAAATTTGTCCAACCTTGTAAGTGTCTGTTTAACGCTTTTTCATAACATAGTTTTTTAAGTTAAAATAAAACATAGCTTAAAGTAAATCTTTTGCTATTAAAACAACTAGTAAAGTTGGAGTCAAACTATTTCATGATATTTAGGTTATTAGATCTCTGATATATATATATATATATATATATATATGCATATAATATTTAATTTGCATTAAATATTGCATAACTAATTTTGTTGTTTTCTAATGATCCATGTTAGGATTACTTAAATATTTGCCAAGCATTCTAACTACATAAGGAATACCTAGACTTGTATATACTTGAGCATATATAAAACTTCTTACTATTAATACATAAGGATTCTTGTTCGTCACTATTCTCTCAATGTCATTCTTAAGACATTGAAACAAATTGAATTTATCACCTTTTACAATTGAATTATCTCATGTGCATAATCTATCATGCTAAATCTATTAAGCACTTTATCGATATATGCCTTTTGTGATATGTCAAGTATACCATTTGTGTGGTCATAATGGATTTGTATGTAGTTCACAAGAGATACATTCCCAAGATCTTTCATTTGAAAATTCTTTTAATTAAATCTTTTGGTCTCATGCATAGACCTATATTACTACTTGTTAATAGAATATCATCAACATATAGAACTAAAAAAATAAATATATTCCTATTAATCTAGTGATAAATGTATTAATCAATATTATTTTCAACAAAACCAAAAGAGGTAATCATTTGATCAAATTTTCGATACTATATATAGGATGTCTGCTTTAAACTATAGATAGTTTTCTTTAATTTGAACATTAAATATTTTGACTCCTTATATTCAAAATTCTCTGATTATATCATATATATGGTTTCTTTAATGTTAATTAAGAAATACAATCTTTACATCCATCTGATATAGATCTAAATCATAATAATCTAAAATAGTTTTTCGATAAAACTGAAAAGAACATTTTTTTATGATCAATGCCTGCCTTCTGAGTAATATCCTTAGTAAAAAGGCGCGCTTTATATCTTTTGACATTGTCATTTAATTCTTGCATAGTTTTAAAAATTCATTTGAAATGAATCAATTTCGTACCTTTGGGTAATTTGACAAGATACCAAACTTCATTATCTTCCATTGATTTCATCTAATCTTTCATAGCTTCTATCCATGTTAAAGAGTTCACATTTTGCTTGGCTTGACTGAAAGATATTAGATCATCTTTTAATTCTATATAAAATTTATGTTCGTAAAGATATATAACATAGTCACTTAAATCTATTGATCTTTTCCTGCTAGTGAATTTTGCAACAATAATTTCATTTAAGGTTATTATGGTTCTTCCATATGAATTGGAGCTTATTCTTCCATAATAACTAGAGGTAACTCAAAAATAGCTTAAATATTAATATTTGTATCTTGCTAAATAATAGATGCAAAGCACCTAATCATTTACAATTGTAATTATAAGAATACTAACATATTTCTTTTGAAAGATAATGTTTCTAAATGGCAATTCTTAATAGCTTCAATAAATTTTGTGTTTTCTATTTCAAAAAAAGATTTGGTAAAGTGTTCATAAAATTTAAATCTTTTTGATCTTTTTGAGTATCTAACAAAGTTGTAGCTAATCGTTTTTAAGTCCAATTATTTCTTATTAAACTTATATGGCCTTGCCTTAACTGGACAAACCCCAAATGTGCAAATGCCTGAGACTAGGCTTCTTGCCAGTCCACAATTCATATAGGGTTTTAGCCATTACCTTGCTTGGAACCCGATTAAGAATGTACATTGTGATCTTTAAGGCTTCCCCTTAAAGTGATTATGGTAAGAAATAATGACTTTTCATCATCCTAACCATATTCTTTAGGGTTATATTGCGTCTTTCAGTTACACTATTTTGACTTGTTGTTTATGACATGCTATATTTAAAAATAATGCCACAATCTTATAAGTCTCTTGCAAAAGATCTTAGATGACGTTTACCTAATTCATCAAATTTATGATAGTATTCACCACTACGAACAGGTGTAATGGTCTTTATTTTTGTATTAAGTTGATTTTCAACTTCAATTTTCTAATTATTAAAAAATTTAGTGATTAGAACTTTTTATATATCAAGTATAAGTACTCATAATGAGAATAATCTATATAAAAGTAATAAAATATTGTTGGCCATTTTAAGAAGCCGTAAGAAATGGACCACAAATATGTGTATGTGTCAATTCCAAGACATTAGAACTTCTACTGGCAACTACTTTCTTGATATTTATTTGTTTTTCCTATTTTATAATCTAAAAAAACAAGAGAATTAAAAATTTCTTCTAACGGAAGCTTTTGAATCTTTTGTTTAGTATATCATAAATGCATGTACCATAACATGGAAGAATTCTCATTCATTAATTTTCTCTTTATATCATAATTGCTTATATGAAAAGTTTTATTTATATGTGAGGCATGCAAATCTAATTTATATAGATTATCAATTAAAGAATCAATACCAATAGAATTTGAATACTGAAAAAAATTAAATTTTTTATTTTTTAAAGAACAAGAATAACTAAATTTGTTTAAATGAGAAATATAAATTAAATTTCATCTAAATGATAGTATATAATAAGTTTCATCCAAATTCAAGAAATAACTAATTTCTAATTATAATCTCAATGATATGATTGCCTCAATAGGAATTTTATAGTCATTGTCTATATAGATGAACTTTTAGTACCACTAAATACTTAACTCCTTAAATTATTATGCATAATAGTACTTATGTCAACAGTTGTGCCTAAATCTATTCACCAAGTATAAGATGGCATCAAAGTTAAATTAACTTTATATAAACAAAATTAAGAACCTTACCTATTTTTTTAGCAACTTAGCATACTTAAGACAACCTTTTTTCACATGATCAGTTTTCTTGCAAAAAAAAGAAAAGTGAACTTTTTATCTCGTTATTGTTACATAATATGTCATAGAATCCCAAATTTCACAGCTCCTTTACCTTTATTTTTTTTTTCTTTTCTCGTTGGAAGATTTAACATGAAAAGTAATTGCTAAGTGAGCATTTCCTATCTTTTCTTACTTTACTCTCTTTTCCTCTTGCACATATTGTGCAATAAGTTTATTAAGAGTCCGTTTCTCTTTTTACGTATTATAACTTATCTTAAAAGGACTAAATTATGCAGAAAAAGAAATCAATACGAGGTGCACAAAAATATCATCAAATAATTCTAATTTTAATCCCGTCAATCTAGTGACAAGATTAAATATTTCTATTATAGACTCCCTTATATTCCCTTTGCCCTTATACCACATTAAAACAAGTTTTCTAAGAACGGTCCTCATTCTAACCTTTTCTAATCTAACGAATGAGTACACTATTTGGCTCATAATTTTCTTAGCATTTTTCTACTCTGGCATTGCTCTCCTAAAAATGGAGTACTTCATGATCATAAGACTCATGCAGTTAGAATGCTCTCACATTTGAAAGTTAGTCTTTTCCTCAACAGTGCTTTTAATAGTAAAAGTAGAAGGCTAATAATCACTTTAAATCTTGAACTTAGTATTGTTAAGCACTAGAATGTTGTTCAAATTTGTAGATATAAAAGATGCACCGGCTGAAAATCGAACAAAATAATATGGTCACAATTAATAATAATTTCATACATTAAATGCATAGATAACATAAATTTGAGACATTTAATATAACAAAGACTATAAAATATGAAAAACTATTAAGTGAACCCTTGCAAGATACGTAGTATAAAATTAAAATTTAGACTTTAGACAAAAATAATAATTTAAATTTTACTTTTAAAACAAGAATAATAAATATTGATAACAAAATCTTGCCAAAAAAAGTCATTAATTTTATGTTGAATATATTAGATATTTAATGTGAATAATGTATTTTATTTAAAATTAATGCTTAAAATTTATAATTATAATTAGATAAATAAATTTAAATTTAATATTTAATAATAGTTCAAATATAGTTTTAAAATATAAAAAATTACTAAAAATTTGCAGATATTCGTATATATTTGATAATTGTTAAAAGTTCATTTCAACAAGTTTGATAATAAAATGCTAAATTAGCAAATATAGGTTTGATATTAAATTTTTTAAATGGATACGAATATAAATTTAAAAATATTCATCCGAAACTTGCACCGCTACTGGTCTTACCCTTAAATACTGTAGTAATTTTGTTTTATTATAGTCCATCATAATAATAAAATAAAATGAAATGTCAGGGTTCTACACATTAAAGTCCTTACCAATACAAAAGCATGTCTTAATAGCTCAATTAATTTAATTAATTAATCACTTTGTAATGGATTTAATGACATTACTCAAATATAGATAGTTTATAATATACAATTTACACATAGACCCAATAAATTTCTAACACAAACGACTTATTCGGTGTAGTCAAACAACAAATCCATTAAATCAAGCAAAAATTGTTGAAAAATGTGAAGATATAAAAATTTTCTAATGTTTTGTTGGACTAAAGTAAGTGATCATGAAGGATAAATTTGTTCAAAATTGCCAAAACTAATCGTCTTAATATAATTAAATTAAAATATATTATGTACACAAATAGGGTTCAAAGTAAAATTATTTTTAAGAATTTTTTCTTTTATAATAATTAAACCAAAAATCAAATTTGAGAAGCTTCACTAATAACCTTGGTGGCTCCCCGTCAATTTGAGGTTAGGCAGTCTTACTTTTCCTCAAGTATATACGTGGGCTTATATTTCTCAAAATATACGTGGAATAGAAATTGTTTAATAAAATTATAAGATTTTAGATGAAAATTCATAAAGTGTCACATAAAATTTTATGAAATTCTTACAAATTTTTTTTGTAAAATAATAATAATAATAATAACAACAATAAAATTAAAAAAAATTGGTAGATAATAAGTTTTATCCAATATTATTGCCACCTTTCTTCTACGTAATAATTTCTCCCTTGATTTTCCGAAAAAAATATAATATAATATATTTTGAAGCCAAACCTTTTCAATAATTGACAACAGGGTACGAACGTTTTCTGGGTAGGAGATTCTGTATGGAGTTGGACCCTGTCCGATTCCTACAGTAGGCTTGACCGTGGGGATGGTAAATACTTAGTGCATTCACGGGTGGTATCTTCTAGAAAATGTTGGCATTACATGACATACTGCTCTTCTGCTGGTAATGCTAGCATCGTCGCATCAACGACATTATGACGACAACTTCAAGCGACAATGAAAATCATGAATTTAATTTGAAAGATAGAAACAACTTTTACTGGTTACTTTGGATGTTTCTCTCTTTTCGGTAAGAGGGAGGGCACTAGCAAGGCCATTAATTTATTTTATCTTTGTCCATCCAAATGATTGAACGGAGGCTTTTCCGTTCCAGGAGCAACTCAAAAGCATTGTTAATATCCTGGAAGCTCAATCCGTGGGTTATGAATTCATCCACATGGAGCTCCTGCAACACAAAACAAATTCCAAAATAAACTTGTTGTGCAAGTGATCAAATCGCCATCGCTGACATAAATCAATATGTGTGTGTGAGGCAAAAAGCCTATACGCATCAATTTTAGCCTTGTTTAGGTATTTTTGGATGAGAATTGGAATGCCAGATTTGGCCTTCATATAATGAGCCGCAGATGGTGGTACCCATAAGAATGTCAACACTCCTCAAAGAAACTGGCGAGCCACGCATCTCTGCCCCCAGTATCACTGTTTTGCCCCAACCCTGAACTCACCGAGCCAATCCCTTTACAACTACGATGAAATCTTTCGAGACCAAAAAAGAAAATAAGGATATGGATTATGTCAAAACCTGTCGGCTGCTACGGAAAGCATCTTCCATTGCTGATGCTAAGCCAATGCACTCGAAGCAATTGTCTGCACCCCCATCTGTCATTTCCTTAAATCACCAACCAATAGAGAAATTAATATTTCAATATATGCATTGTCATTGGTATAAATAATGAAGGTGATAAGTTAATTTGTTGAAGCATTTATTGTTGTGTATCTTCATTTGTTTCTACCGAATAATACAATTGATAGACTAACCTGGACGACTGTTTTGCCCCAACAGTTTCCTTGGTTGATGAAATCAAGTGATTCCCAATATTTTTCCTGTCATTAAAAAGAAACACTCCTAAGGAAGAAAAACGTGAGAAATTATAACATTTTCATGCAAGAAACTAGCTTCGATTCGTAGACAACCAACCTGCCTTAAAATTTTCAGGATTCAAATCAACGCCTATAATCTTCGAAGCTCCACGTTGCAACCTGAATTCCACAGAAACGTTGCAAATTTGCAAACATGAATCAGTAATGTATTTAACTCTTTTCAGGATGCCACTATGGAATTGAGGAACAGTTTCAACATAATCTTAGATCCTGTTCAACAAGTTATAACTATGAAATTCCTATCATTTCATATGGGTTACAAAGAAAATTGCACCCACCATTAGGGCATTGTGGTCAAATTAAGACTTTTCTATTTTGTGGTATTTGTTCACTTGTAGAATCTTCCTAAACTTCAAACAATTCCACTGAAATTCATGTCACATAGCAAACTTAAAGTCTGTTTAATACAAAGATGATTTCACTTAACTTTAATTAAAACAACGTTTGAAATATTAATTAATTTTATTTTAATATTCTCATTTCATAATTTGTCAATAGCAAGTACCGGAAGCCCAACAGCTCCAAGACCAAAAATTGCGACAGTTGACCCTGGTTCCACCCCAGCCACTTTCCATGCTGCTCCTATCCCGGCTTTCCCCAATCCACATTGTAACCATTAACCAATCAGTTAATAAAATGAACCTAAAAACATGTTTTTTTTTTCTTTTAATACTAGCAATGCATTAACAAAAATTACGACTTAGGAAATAAATAATTAATAATAACCTTTACATATCAACCTATTTTTAGAAAATAAAAATAAAAATAAAAACAAAAACAAAAAGGGGCCCATGAAAAAGGGTACCGAAAGAGATGTTATAATAGTTAGATAAAATTACTTTGTCGTTTTAAAGCAAACTCAGGTTTTAATTACTGTCTATTAATTGATCAAACATCTACTCACACTCACCGGTCGATATTCCGGTAACGAATTCTCTTTTGACTTTTCTAGTAAAATGACAAGAAAAATAAGTAGTTATATTCTTTCAGGAAAAAGCTGTTTTATATGGGGTGCATTCAGAATTTTTTGTGGGTACACGTACTAATTTTTAATTGAGCTAGCAGCTGAGCTGGAGGGTGCAGTTATTTCCATTGCATTTTGTTTGAGGCTATTAAGGGTAGTTGATACAAAAATATAAAATGTTGGTTTTTGGACTAACTTTACGGCTTCATAGATTTCGATCTAGGTCACTAAATTAAGTTTTCTTAATTTCATTGCAAAGCTTGTAATGTGCTCTGTATATCTATAAAATTTCTTCGCATAAAGAATCGAGTTAGAGTACTTGTTCTTCCTATAAATATAGGTTAAGGTAAATTACATTAAATTTTGTTTTTTTTTCATCATTTTTGATTATTTGCTTTGTTTTTTGCATGTTTTTTATTTGACAATTGTTTTGGGTTAAATTTGATTCTTTTCTAAAATTTTAATGATAACAAATTGGTATCAAAGTTATAGATTTAATAATTTTTTAATATTTAATATAAAAAAATTATATTTAAGAATTATTTCAGTCTTTGAAAATTTAAAATAAGAATTATATCATTGAATTTAATAGATATTAATACACATCATAAATTATTATAAATAATTTATATTATATGTTAATTTTTTTATTTTATATTATAAAATACGAAGTTAATTTATAATTAAAATTAAAATAGAATATAAACTATTAATCATTAGTTTTGATTATCCGTCAATATTTACTTAAAAATAAAAAATAAAAAAAACGAAAAACAGAATTATGGTTCATAAAAAACAAGAATCTAATTCCTGCAAATTTCGGACAATAAGTCATATTCAATTTTTAACACAAAAACAAAGTTGGACGGATTCTTTTTTATGTACTCGATACTATTCCTATTCTCATTCCCTGAATTTTTAAGTAAGAAATTAACCTCACATGATGCGCAGAAACAGCGGTGTATGCCCCAGACGTAAACGGCAAGAAAGAAATTCGCCAATTAACAGCGCACAGAATTTGGATCGCTTATTTACGAATTCCGGACTTTAATCTTATAATCCCACGTAATTGTGATTTGCGGCTGTTCATATTCTGCACTCAACTGCCTTCGATATTGAATTTCGGGTTGTTTTGAATTCTGTACCTTCTTAGTGAAATATCTAGGCTCGATGGGCCTTCCCTGGTAGGTTTTATTATGCGATAACGTTCAAAGTTGCACTAAAGCTTGAAAGTGTGGAAATTGAATCCAATTTCTCAGTGAAATTTTAACCCCGAAACCGCGAAATTTGACGTAAATTCGATAGATATTGCAGCTAATGGCTACCTATTTTGCTCACCATTGAAAGCATCCCAAGAACACCACATCACACACCACAAGCAACAACAATATATAAATAACTGTGTATTTGATTTCTTTTTTTTTAATTTGTTACTCCAAACATGGAAGGTAAATGACACAATCTGATGTCATTAATTTCAGCAATGAAACAATTTTATTTCTGTTGTTGCAATCAGAGGCATGAGAGAAGGCAGTTGATTTATTTATCCATCCATATGATGCAGCGCAGGCTTTTCCCTTCAAGGAGCAAGTCAAAAGCTTTGTTGATATCCTGAAAGTTCACTTGGTGTGTTATTAAATCATCAACACGAAGCTCCTGCATCACAAAACACACAACAACGGGAAACTTGTAATTCAACAAATCATGTCCCCGTGTTTCGAAATTCACAGGAAGCTAGAGGCCAGCTCTCAGGTTCAGCCGGCAAAAAGTTGAAAAGACAATCACAAACCAAAGGTCATAATAAAGGGGTTAGTATAAACCTTGGCCAGGTATTTCTGGACGAGAATCGGAATGTCAGATTTGGCCTTCATCCCCCCAAAAAATGAGCCATAAACGCTTCTGCCACGAAGAATCTCAAAGGAGTTCAAAGAAACTGGTGAACCATGCATCTCCACTCCTAGTATCACTGTTTTTCCCCATCCCTGAATCTCACCAGGCAACCCATATTTTAACTTTCTTGAAATTTTTCAGAAGTTGAATATTAAATATGTTTATATATATATGTATGTATGTATGTATGTATGTATGTACACACCTCTCGGCTGCTGCTGAAAGCATCCGCCATCACTGATGCTAACCCAATGCACTCAAAGCAATAGTCTGCACCCCCATCTGTCATTTCTTTTATCACCTAGCCAGTATCAACAAAAGTGAAAAATGTTCAATATATGCAATATAATCATTTTATTTCCTCTGTTTCTCCTGAATAATATAATTCCATAGTAGTAGTTAGAGACCAACCTGGCTGACTGTTTTGTCTCCACAGTCTGCAGGGTTGATGAAATCTGTGATTCCGAATTTTTTCCCTGACATTGAAACGAAACACTTTATAAAATTGAAAAATGCTACCGATTAGGTACTTTTTCATAGAAGAAATTGGCTTCCAGGACTAGACAACCAACCTAGCTTAAATTTTTCAGGATTCAAATCAACACCTATAATCTTGGAAGCTCCGCGGATTCTTGCTCCCTCTGCAACCTGGAGTACACAGAAACAGCATACTCACTAAGCAGCCTTAAAAGCATGTGCATTCCCTTGTTCTCATCATCTTATATATTCCTCGTTAAATATATTTCAGATGGGCTTAAGAAAATAGATTTTAAGTTACCGATAAGAGACCCTTGTAGTTAATCGATTTCTTTTGATGATTTTTGTTTACTCGAATGAACTTTCCGGAATTTTTCAAAACAATTCAGCCGCATAACATCGTAATCCAAACCTAAAAGTGCGCCCTAAATAAGAAGCAAAAATGGGTTAACATAAGTTACCGAGAGCCCAATAGCACCAAGCCCGAATATTGCAACAGTTGACCCAGCTTCAACCCCTGCCACCTTCCATGCGGCTCCCACCCCTGCCCTTCCACGTGATTATGAATTAGCATCGATTATCGAAAAAAGTAAACTCGACATGTTCCACTCGTTACTTTCATAAACTCGACATGTTTCACGCTTTGCTTTCATATTTGTATCAGAAAACAACAAAAATAATGACATCAAATCAGGACCAGTTGCATCCACTCTATTTTGAAAAAGTTAAAAAACAATTGTAGCCAGGGGAGCAGTAGCCATTATTGAAGACACTTTGAAGGTCCCATAAAAAAGGAAAAATCGTAAATATAGCAAAATTTGACAAATATTAACCTAAAAGTAAATATACTCTATTATCAAAACTTGCACTCACCGGTTGATACTCCACAGCTAAGAAGGCAGGCTTTCTCGACAGGAATTTCGCCATTAATCTTAACAACATGCATAATATCCACCACAGTAAATTCAGTGAAGCTCGAAACAAATATGCAATGGTGGATAACTTCTCCTTTCAAGTCCCTGAACCTGCTTGTTCCGTCCCTCGGCATACTGTGTGGATTAACTTTCTTGAATTTTGAGCAACTGTTGCTCTTTGTTGATTTGCAATCTCTACATTCTCGACAATTTGGTTGAAACACTGGCAATACGAGATCTCCTTCTTTCACTTCTTCTACACCTTCTCCTACACTCTCAACAACTCTTATTTATGGCAACAAAAATAAAATAAATGACATTAGTAATAGTAGTTAACATATTTGAACAAACAATTGACTTTCATAATGGAATAGAAGAAAAAGAATAAGATTGACTTGAATTACCCGACGGCTTCGTGCCCGAAAATTCTAGGAAAGACTGCCTGAGGCGGCTGGAGAAATATTAAAGTGATGTGATCGAATGAGAAAGACTGTTATATATGTTCATATTGCGTGAGCGAAAAGTAGTTTTGAAGTTATGAGATGAGAGAGAGATTTACAGTAGTTGAATTCCAGAAGGTAACATCAGAGTGGCAGAGGGATGTGCATATGATCTTGATCCGAACCTCCCAAGCTTTTGGTGGGTCAACTTCAATTTCCTCTATCAGCAGAGGCTTCCCAGGAATTCTGGAAACTGCAGCTGTTCATATCATACATGAAAGAGAGAAAACCAAAGACAGATATTAAGACGAAGTTAAGTAACGATAGATCATTGACAAGTATAATATGAAGTGATAAATAAAAAAATAAAAAAACCTTTGCATCTTATAACTTTTCCAGCAGTTGGCGATGCTCTTCCGTTCTCCATGATTCACACAACTTCTCCTTTGAATGAATAGCAGGAAACAGAGAGTTGTTGGGGAAAACCTGCTCTGCTTTCTGTATTCTGTCTCCTTTGGTCACAAGGATATAAAAGTCGAGTAGCCGGGGAAAGATTCCAAGTCAAATGTCCTGAAATGACACGGATATCCAATTGCGTTCGCTATTAGAGAGTCAACATCTTTTTCTTTTTTTCTATAAATGCGTGCGAGATCTTTCCCAAGTGGCCAAGCGGCAACATGCCCATTCCATAAGTTTTTTGAAATGTCAAAAAGAATTTTTTTCTTTTATATATTTGACTGTTAAATTTTAAAAATAAATATTTTATTCTATAATTGATAAATTCTTAAATTTTACTGTATTTATTATCACGAACTCTTAATTTTTTAATTCTCTCAGCACTCTCCTTATATCTATTCCGGTTGTTACAATAATAAAAATAAAATAATTTATGCCTTACGTTCTTTTTTTTTTTTTTACTTTTAAAATTTAAATAATTCAAAATTTAAACAAAATATTTCTAATTGTTGTCTAATTTATTTAACACCATTTGCACTTTATATTTAACCGATAAAAACTTATATCATAAAATTAAGATAAAAAAAATTGTGTTATCATTCATTATATAAGATTAATATAAATTAAATACAATTATTGACATTAATAATTATAATTTTGTGGGTTTATGATGAGAAATTAATTTATTTCAACCAACATTCACTTGTAATTATATATTTTAACATTATTTAAATATTATTTTAATTAATATGTAATGATATATTAATTTAAAATTTACTTTTAATATTAATTATATTTAACAAATATTTATATAAAACTAATAATTAAATATATAAATAAAATATTTATATTTTAAATTTAATACTTACGCAATGTTAATAAGACTATCAAACCAACACATAGTAAAATTTCAAAATATTTGAGTTAAAAAGAGGCAAGTAATATTGATTTTAAATTGCTATTCTCGGCCTCTGCCCACTGCTACAGGCAATAGGAAAATTAAGAGTCTCTGTGTATTTTGTCAGTTAAGATGACGTGTAAATATATTATTTTAGTCAATATTATATCTCGCCACCAATGAATGTGACTTGTTGGTTGCAGGTAGCTATCTATTTAATTAATGAGTAGGCAGTTTTTATGTTCATTTTTGGCAGGGAGGGTTGGCAAACGAATCAATAGATAAGGTCAAGTGGGCAATTGATGCATTTTATTGAGGAGGTTCTTACTGTTATTATTATTATTATTTGCACGAAATTAAGTTTGGTCAGAGCAACCTGCGGTTTCTGTTGAGTAGTAAACATTAAAGAGAGTTATTAAATTGAGTCTTGATTGTCTAATCAAGATCCTAAAACAATAGTCATGAATTCTCCAAAAGAGTGGCCAAACACACGCACATCCAGGTCTCTTACGGCACGTTACTATGCCGTGAAAAAGTCGGCCCGGTTGACCGTCACTTACCCAAAGAAATTCTAAACTTTATAGCATGGTTAATATGTTTAAGAAGTATTTTTGTATATAAATACTTTTAAAATCTTTTAATGAGATAACATAAAGTATTAATATTTTAGAATATTATACACCGTATGTCTAATATATTTTACACAATTTAGTTCAGTGTCATTTCTTTTAATTATTATATTATTTAATTTTCTAATAATTGTTTTTATTTTTCCTTAAAACATGCAAAACAAGCATTTTCTTTTTTCTTTAATAAATTACTATACTAGTGGACCTCTCACTAGGATATGAACCCAGACAAAAATTTTAACTGTAGTATGTCGTGTGTGTGTGTGTGTGTGTGTGTGTGTGTGTGTATAAAGACTAAAGGTATTTATACATATCTATTTTTTAAACTTGTGTACGATTATTTTTTTTTCATTTGAAATGGGAATATGATTAAATTTCGGTGAATTTATTTTAATTTAACACTAAAGATGTATTTATTTTTGTTAATTCATGAAAAAAAAAAGAAGAAAATGACTCATTTATTTGTTTAAAAGAATAGAGAGGAGAAAGAGAATTTTTTTAAAAAAATTCTTATTCTCTAAAGTGAAGGAAAACAGATTTCTCACTTAAAATAATTAAACTGTAATTAATTTATCCTTACCGCCCTCCAAAATACTTAAAACTTTCAATTTTATCTCTTATTTATTTGTTTTAACGTGTTTTTTTATTTTAATTAATTTATTATAATTATTTGTTTATTGAAAAAATTATTAACATAATATTATTGTGAATTAATTTATCATCATTAATATTTATTTTTATTATAAAATTGGACACTATCTTATAAAATATAATAATTATTATTTTTGTCACCATTTTAATTATAAATATTTTTTTATAAATATATTAATTTATAATTTATTTAATAACTTTATGTTTATAGTAATTCATATAACTAGTCATATTTATTTGATAATTTTAATCTTTTAAATCATTTAAAAAGCAAAAAATTATCATTTGTACTTATAATATAAGTTTGTAAATATTATTAAAAATTAAATAAATCTTTATTAAATAAATTTGATATTTATATGTAATTAAATTTATGAATTAAATAAATGATGCATTCAAAATATAAAATATTTTTTTAATCAACAAATATATTTATAGAGTGTAAATTTAAATATTTATTACTAAATTACTAATTAAATTTGTAAGATTTAATTATTTTATATTTAAAAATAAATTTTAAAGTTAATTTAAAATTTTTAAATTATGAAATACATTAAGTATTTCAATAAAACAAAGTGTTTTTATTCAAATAAATATAATAGATGAATATAACATGTATTTATATTTAAGAATATTAAGAAAATATATGTTAAATATTTATTAAAATAATTGATTTTAATAAATACAATAGTTTAAAATAAAAGTAAAAATAATTAAAAATATTAATCTATTAATTAGTGTCAATAAATTTAAAAATAAAAATATTTATATTAAGATAAAAAATAATAAATTACTTTTTTTTTACATGATTCCATGGTACAAATAAATAAACAAAAAAATTTACTTTTTTTCCCCTCCCTTTTCTTTCTTTTTTTTTTTCTTATTATTTTTTTCATTCTTAAAAACAAATACACTCTAAAAATTTAGACAATTATATTCGAATAAAATTACATTTGCTTTCAAACAATGATTGAAATATAAGTATAAAACAGACAATGCTTCATTAAATGAAAGAAAACGAAGAAGCCTCAATTATACGGCAGTTAGACGGACGCGGGCCCTTGGAAGGCTCATGCCAAATCACGTTCATCAAAACCGGTGAATAAGACAGGTCGGTCATCTGTCTCTTTCCATACTTCACAATTTTGTTTTTATCCGCAAATTGCAATTGTAAATTCCCCCCACCCCCCCAAAAATATCTTCTTTTTTTTTTTTTCTGGAGAATTGCGGTTACGAAGAGGACAAATGAATTGCTTGCCCAAAAGTTTTGGGATCCAAGGGTGGGATTTTGTTGTAACATAAAATATAAATGAATGGCTCCAGTCTGATGGATTAGGCCCAATGACTCGGCCCATTTGGTCAAACAACGACTGTTAGGAATTTAGTCAAAGCCTCGGCAACATTCGGAAAAAAGACACTCTCTAAACTAGCGATCCAACAGAACATGATAGTACAAGAATTTGATCTTATATATTATTAATGTTGTTTGGCTAATTCATTACTTCAACTCTTCATTTTCATTCATTTGCTGTATGTAATACATATTTGAGTTTTAACTCAATATTATTGCATGTGTGTTTGTGTGTGTGTATACATACGTATAGTATGTATGCACGTACTTCCCGATACGTAATCAAATTTTATAAAATAGTTATATTGGTCAATAAATTATTTTTATTTTATATGTAAATATAATTTGGATAGTATCCAACGCTTCATATAAATTATGAGATAGATATAAAATAATTTAGTGTTATTATATAATTGTCACACAATTTGCATTATATGCATACCCATTTCATCGAATAAATATAATCATGCGACATCATTTTATATTCCATGGTTTATATAGACAATTTTATTGACTAGTCTTTATTTAAACGACAATTCAAAGAAAAAGTTGAATGTGAAAGGAACTATAGATTTAGACGTTTGGCGTTTAAGTGGTTTAAAGTATAAAATACAGAGATTTAATGCACACACGGAATGTAAATGGGAGAATTTTAAATTTTGAATAAAAAGAAATTACAAACTTATTTGTAAATTTCAAACGTCAAAATTAAGCAATAAAATAGCTTATGGAAATGATAACCATTGAAGTTGTTTTAATTTGAACAAGGTGGCTGGTCAAAATCTACAATTTAAATGGTTCTCTAGAAAAGGCCTGAGTCTCAGCAGGTCAGCCTTCTAGAAGAACCCCCCGGGGACTTGCAGTCTAACAAGGGAGGAGAAAAGTAAAAGCAGTATTTGTTTTGAACATTTTATAATTTAAAAAAATGACCCACAGCACTAAAATTTGCTTGACAGATTCTTGTCACTCTTTTCGTTTTCATCCAAATTGCTTCGTGGGTTGCGGTGTGGAATAAATTAATTGATGTTAACGGGGGCGATAACGTGTAACAGCTCGCCAATAACAGAATCTTTGACTCAAATCCTAAATCTTTGATTTTGGCATGAGAAAGCTCGGACAGGGGAAAATTAAAAATATCAGACCTTTTGGCAGCCTTGCCTTGCGTTGTGCTCTTTCTTGTCGTCAGACTTGCTTCTACAACAGAAATTAATAAATAAATAAATAAATAAAGTTGTGAGGGTGGGTGTGCGTTTTCACAATGAAGTTACTAGTACAATACCTTTAACGCCATTTTGACCGAACTTTGACTGAAAATCCCAACTGCACTGCTCTTTCGCAACACAACAATTATTAGACGGCTTGGAATTTGGAAATTGCACTCCACCATTAATTACATAATTATGAATATTCAACCCAATTGTACTAATTAATACGTCATTCATTTTCTTTCTTGCCTCCAAATTACGCAACCATCTTTATCCAAAATGAAGTTCGCGACACGAACAATTTAATGTAGACAAATAATTTTAATTAAAATAAATAATAATACAATTGTTAAATGTAATTTGAATTTGAAAATTTTTTTAAAAAAAAAAAGGTTGGGGGAGTGCGTCTGACATTGGAGTTTTGTTGGGGTAGTGGCGGGCCCAAGACTCAGTGCCCCGTGACCCGATAAATATGAAAACAGACAAAGCAATGTTGACGTAAACACAAAGTGACTGGTAAAGAAAAAAAGAAAATTAGATGAGAGAGATACTAGGCCCCAACTCAACTCAACCGCGTGCCTTCTTTTACGGGTCATGTCTGGTTTCGTCTCGTCTGTTCTACTCTCTTCTCTTCCCTGATCTGAAGCGCAAAAGTACCAAGCACTCGTCGGCTTCGTACATATTCCCCTTTTTCAACTTCTGTCTATAAACCTTACTATTACAGTCTTCTCTTCAGAGTTCGGCCAGTCTTTTCCTTTAAATTAATATTCCTAAATTTAATATAAATTTGTTCATTTCCATATATATATATATATATATATATACGCAAATATATACACATACACATCAACAGAACAGACTCTCTCCACCCCCCTCACCCCTCTGAGTGTCCCTACTCGCCGACCACTTAAATCCGCCATTAGACATAGCTGCTGCTGCTGCTGACCTGCACAGAGAAAGATAGGATCATTTTGATTTTAGTAGATCTAAAAGGTTTGGAGTTTTTTTAATTGAATGGATAAAAGCGGTCTTTCTTCTGGTGACTCTACGGATAACAGCAGTACCATCAGCACCAATAGCAGTAGACATCATCATTATCTCAAGCAACTAAACAAACTTTCTCACAAGATCTCCAAACCCTCGCCTGCTACTACTACCGCCACCAATCCCGTCCTCGAGAAACCTCCGTCTTTTGACCATCAAAATCAACCACCTCAGCAGAATCTACAGCACCATCAGCCGCCGGTCTATAATATTAACAAGAACGATTTTCGAGACGTGGTCCAGAAGTTGACCGGTTCGCCGGCTCACGAGCGGTTCTCGGCTCCTCCACTTATACACCAACCTAAGCCTCCGAGCTCTCGTCTTCACCGTATTCGCCCTCCACCGCTGGCGCGCGTTAGCAACCTTCCTCCTCCCATGATTTCCTACGCCCCTTCGATGCTACCCACAAACCCTGCAGTTGCCGCCACCACGGCCTCTATCGGTAACAACAATAACAATTTCATCCAACGGCCACATGCACCTCTGTCGCCACTCCCGCCGTTACCGGCGGTACACGCGGCGGCTGAGTCTCCTGTGTCGGCTCACATGCGGTACCTTCAGAACTCGATGTCAGCCACTGATCCGAATTCTAAACCACAATTCTCGGGATTCTCTCCTTTGGCTCCTTTAGTTTCGCCCCGATGGAACAACTCAACTGACACGTCTCAGCAGCAGGGAATAATTCCCCCGCCGACGTCGGAACAACAAATGCTACCCCAGCAGTCACAGCCGCAGCCACAACGACAACCACAGTTTCCATTTGCATCATCACCGCTGCCGTTCGGTTGCTTAAGTTCACTGCGGTCACCATACCCTTTACTTTCTCCGACTTTGTTATTTTCGCCAACATCTGGTCAGATAGATTTTCCGCTTTCACCAACGGTGGCGGTGCTGAGCCCCAGATGGAGAGGTCTTTGAGGTAATAAAAAAACAGATAAAACGGTGTTGTTTTGAGGGGTTTAGGGTTTTTGTAACTTGCCTTTTGTTTTGTACATTTATTTTGGGAGTTTAGGGTCATTTAGTATTCAGTTGTTGGATTGAAAGCATAAATAGTCTGGCAGTGGTTAGTTAGCGTTTGTTATGTAAATGTTGCTGTCAAATCAGAGGCTTGTGACCAAAAACAACAAAAAAAACCTTAAAATTTTCTAACTTTGTTATAAATTATGTGGGATGTTCTTGTTTTTGCGAGTACCTGTATGTTAATTTCATTTTTACCCGCAGTGTATAAAACTTAGCAATAATTACAAAGTAGAGGAATCTGAGTTAGTTGTAGGCTTTTATGATGGATTTTTGGAGTTGTAAATTCACGGATTTCCAACAATTTGAGATGATCATAATGGATTTTTACTTGGAAAATTACGAAATCCTTGAAAGAAATTTCGGTGCGATGAATTGAGCTGATGTGCTGTACATTTTTCAAGGTCTTGGATATCTGGTCAATGGTAGCAACTTTGGTCATTTTAGAATCTGAAAATCTAAAACTTTGCCATATATAGCTATCCATCCATGTGAATGCTGATGTGAATGCTGTTCGGGAGAAGTCTTACTAAGATAGAGTTTGGAGAGAGAATAATTTGTGAATTTTGTGAAAATTACCTTTTTGTTGAGCCTTAGTTGACAAGTTATTGACAAGTTGGTTAGAAGGTTGTCTTCGTTGGGTGGACAGTATGGAGTTCTGAGTGTCTCCCATCTGACATAGTACTAGAACTTTCGTTTTTAGCTTCGGAATAATTATTTATTCCTTAATTGAGATGTTATGCCACTTGAATTTGAGTGTCTTCCTTCTGACATAGTGCTAGAACTTTTATTTTTATCTGTGGAATAATGATTTATTCCTTGTTGGGTGGACAATTGTATTAGTTGACATTTCTATCTGCTGCAAATCTAAAATCGCACTGCTTATGTTCACTTTTTTCTGCTCTCCATCCATCTTTTGTAATTTGTCAGGCTATATCATCATTGAAGGTTAGGGCTTAAGAATTACAACTGTAAGTATGCTAACTAAATTTGTCAGGCGAAGTGTGGTGCAGGTAAAAAATTGGGTGTGCATGACTGTTGCATTTGGGTTTTCATATACAGTTTGATATGTGCTAGGAAAACTAAATTTCTTGTGCAACTTCAGTGGGAAGTCCTTTAGATTAGATTTCATTTTGTGGAAGTAGTGAAGAAGAGAGTTAGCAGACCTTTATCAATTTACATGATCGACAATTTGATGTACAAGTAGTGACCTTCTGGGTTACTTTCTCTGTGCAGTTGCTCGATTCAAAATAAACAGTGGCAGTCTTAGAAGGGCAAGAGTTCCTGTAGAAGGTTGATATGCTGTTAATATTATGCAAAGCATCTTCTTTTACTGACTAAATGCTTCATGGTAACAGTTGTGACCCAATTTTTGAGTTTACATAGAGAACTATTCAGTTGAATGGTTCAACTTTGTATAGAAAGATATGGTATTAGTTGTGGGCTGTACTTATTGTTTGAGGGATGTGTATGCTTCTTTTCATGACAAACAACATGGGGGTTCAATTGAGAGTTCTTATGGATTAGTTGCAAGAATTGTTCGTACCAGATGAAGCCCTTCGCGGGAAAATGGTTGTCTGCTGACTAGAATGATGCATGATTTGGCAAGTGTTTCCTCTTAACTTATCGTCAGGTGGAAATCTGATTTATTACAAGATTTTGCTTTGCAGTAAATAGGAATTGGTTAGATCATTGAGAGAGTTTTAGGTAAGACGGTCTTGCCACGATAGTATTGCTGATGTGATAAGACTATTTAATCAATAAAGTGAAAGAAACATATTTATTGACGGTGGATAAAGAAAATTAATAAAAGATTTTATAATTTTTTTCATTATATTAATTGAATAGTATGATTTTTTATTAACTTTTTTTATCCATTACTAATGAATATATTTTTCTTATCTCATTGATTACATGGTCTCACTACATCAGCATTGCTAACGTGTTAGAACTATTCTATTAAAACTCTTTCTAGAATATTATATCAAGTTGTGGGGTCATTTATGGAAAACTAGTGGGTGAGTGACCAGTTTTATAAAACCAAACATAGTAACTATTGATTTTTACAAGAATGCCATTGCATTTCATTTGGATTATTGGGGTTTGTTGCAAGATTAGGTGTTCCTTATTATGATCTAGTAGATTTATAGATGTTCTATGGTGATGTTCTTTGGGGTTTATTCATTGTTATTTTTATTCATTTAGAACGAGCATAGTATATCCTCTGGTGTTTAAGGGTAAAGAATCGAGCAAAAGTTTGGTAAAGAATTATAGTGCATTTCAGAACTTTGTGAATTGAAAGGGACTATTTCTACTCTCACTTGAATTGAAGGGAAATAAAAATAATGATAAGGTACTTGGTTGATAAATTTTTTTTTTTTTTCCGAAAAAACAATTCATAGTACATTCAGGTTGAGTACAGGTGGCAAAAGACCGAATCGAAGAAGACATCTACATCCCTAATGAATGTAAGTGTGGGTTTGAACAGTAGGTTGTTGAAGCATGTATAAATAGTATATGAGGAAGCTACCTTCTTATCTTTCATTTTTGGTGCAGCAGTCAATAATAACAGCCAATATAAACAGCGGTTTTGACCTAGTTCGGAATACGATGACATTAAGTTGTGTCTAACTTGTTTACAGCAAACTCTCATCTTGCATCAAGGAGCTCATGCAGCCTCCAACCGGCTCAAGGACTGATCGAAAATGGAATATTTGAACTAATATTAGGCTCACCAAGTTACTAGATATATTTTATGTTGACGGACAACCTTTTCAAAGGATAACATAAAAGATTTCTCAATTCAGTGCGAACTAGCCACCAGTTATGAGGATCTTGAAGGAGGGTCACATAAAATGGAAAAAAGACCTACATCGCTTTCTTCCAGAAAATATTTGTGGCATCATGGAACGTACTGGCAGAATCCAAAGGCATAATCGAGCACCGTTCAATGTTATGGGAAAACAAAAATCATCTGTAGGCAATTTTCCAAAAAGGCAAAGCCAATCAGTTCACCTTAAGGCCAGATTATAATAATCATGCTGACCTAGATCTGTATGCCCCACTTAAGAAGAATCAGTCTAAAAGATTCGTGCAACTGCGGTCCCACTCCCACATCGCCTTCAGCTAAGAAATCAGCAAGGACAATCGATTTCAATTCCTTATCCCGAACAGAAACCAATTCATGCACTATCGGAATCATTTTACAACAAAATTCCACCGATACTTGCAAGAAACAGAGTAACAATCACAGCAACAAAATAGTGATGAAATCTGCATATAAGAAAAGTTGGCAAGTGACCAGCTATGAAGACCAATGATAAATGAACATACAAATGATGCAAACCTTATTCATCAAGGTAAACATTAACCCGAGCAATAACGGAAACAAGGTGTTAACAGACCCAACCTAGAATAAGATTCAACATCTTCACGCAAAAAAGAAAAAAGGACCATTCAGAAGCACAGAACTAAAGAAGAAAATTAAAAAAAAAAGAACTTAGTACATCCACAATTCAAAAACAAAGACAAGAATACCTAAATATTCAAGAACAGGGAAACTAGCAGCAAACATCTTCTCCCAATAAAAACACAGAGGAGAAGTTCAATCCCAACTAAATTCTCACTGTTGCTCCCTTTCAGGCTTGGATGTTGCTTCTTTAATCTCCTCTGCTCCATCATCCTGATCCAAAACCAGAAATTTTTTCAATATGAATATCATTTGTAAAACACATACAAAAATGTGAGAAAGGATACATTGGAAAAGGATTGCATGTAATACCTGCATGTCAGAGGTCCACAAAGTAAGGTTGTCACGGAGAAGTTGCATGATCAAAGTGCTATCCTTGTATGACTCCTCACCGAGGGTATCCAACTCGGCAATGGCCTCATCAAAAGCCTGGTAATTGCAGCAGCAAAACACAAGACAGTAATTGATTAATATAATAATCAAAACTTATCAATTATAAAAGGATAAGTCACGCTATTTAATTGCTTTGTGCAGGACACGAGCTAGTTAGTGAGAATATCAATTTTGGTAAACAGTTTAAAGTGCAGAATCCAAGAACTATGGGAGTATTCATTGACAATCCAAGAAGGGCAAACGCACTTCCCATAGTTATTAAAGGCGCAAGACGAATCAAGGCGCCTAGGGGTCCTGGAGCCTAAGCACAAGGCACAAGGCGTGGGCATGCGCTTGGGAGAGGCGAGGAGCAAAATAAATCAAATAAGACAATTAATCATATATAAGACCCTTTCTCACATTAAAAACATCCAAGAAGACAACTACTCATTAATAACATAAAATATTCAACATTCTAGTAAAATAAAATTTTAAAAACCATAAAAAATCTTAAAAATCATAATGCATGATCATATTCCAAGTTATAACTAAATGAAAATATTCTATTTAATAGCCATAAAGCAACTACTCATCATCTAAAGTAACATCATCTTCTTCCTCACTTCCCACGCCTTCTTCTTCTTCTTCTTCTTCTTCATCCTCTCTATACTCCTCTTCCTCAAAATCACTCTCTTCTTCATCTCTAAGTATTAAAGGAACATTAACCTTCAAATTAAAAGATGTTGCTTTTGCATTTTTTTTTTCTTTGTCCTTTGCCCTAGCACTTAAAGTAAAAATATTTTTATTTTTTATCTTTTTTTTTTTTAAAATTTAGTGTATGTGTCATTGGTAGTTCATTAAAAAATTAAAAAAAATACAAAATGGACTGACATCACTCAGGCACGCCTTCTTGCACTTTGTGTTTGTGATTTAAGGCGCATGCCTCGTATAGGTCGCCTATCTTTGGAGTCTTGAGGTGCAAAGGCATGAGCTTGGTGCGCCTTTTGCCTGAGACGCGCCTTTAACAACTATGACATTTCCTCTTGTTTTTTAAAGTAATTTGAGCATTGCATCCGAAAATTGCTGGGGAACTCTCAACTAAAATTATATAATTGTACCAGAATGTAAATGCATGCTATGCAGCCATCAATTAAATAATGCAAAACCATGAACGAATGGAGCTCAATTCACGTTCACCAACCTGTTTGGCCAGACTGCAAGCGCGATCAGGAGAGTTAAGAATCTCATAGTAAAATACAGAGAAGTTTAGAGCCAGTCCTAGACGGATGGGATGAGTAGGAGCTAGTTCTGCAGTCGCAATATCCTGCAATGAACAACCCAAATATATCACAGAAAAGTAAAATCATCAAAGCATAATTAAATTTCACAGTAAATTAGGGCAAACTAAACAGCAACAAAGTAGTTATTACATCAAAATATGACCAAATATGCGCAAGAAAATAATGTTAATCTACAAAATTACGCAGACAATCCACACAAATGTAACATAAATTACTACTACACGTCTTAGAGCAATTTAAGCTGTAAATTCAGATAAACTAACAACAACAAAAATTAAGAAATAGATCATTACCTGAGCGGATTTGTAAGCAGTGAGGGTACTCTCGGCGGCCTCCTTGCGCTCAGCTCCGGTCTTGAACTCAGCCAAGTACCTATGATAATCTCCCTTCATCTTCAAATAGAAAACCTTGGAGTCGCCAGCCGAAGCCGAAGGAATAAGCCGCGAGTCGAGCAGTTTCAAGATCCCGTCGCAGATCGAGGAAAGCTCGTTTTCGATCTTGGAGCGGTAATCTCGGATCGTGGAGACGTGATCGTCGTTGCCGCGGCTCTCCTCCTTCTGCTCGATTGAGGATATGATACGCCAGGAGGCCCGGCGCGCGCCGATCACGTTCTTGTAAGCGACGGAGAGGAGGTTACGCTCCTCAACGGTTAGCTCTTCGCTATTCTCGACAGAGGCAGAGACTTTCTCCATGAACTCAACCATCTCCTCATAGCGCTCGGCTTGCTCAGCAAGCTTGGCCATGTAAACGTTCTCCTCGCGTGGCGACGGTGCGACTGCAGCAGCCATTGTCGTTTTAGGTTATTGCGGTGATCGTTTGAGGAAATGAAAATAGGAAGAGCAGTGCTAGATCTGGAAAAGGAGAAAAGGAGTTTGTTTTGAAATGTGAGAGGGGAGAGGGATTAATTCGGGGACGCGATGATTACGTTGGAGAGGGGAGAGAAATGGGGAGATGGAATGTGGGCCGTTGGATTTCGGAGAGTGATGGCCGGGTAAAAGGACTAAAAAGCAAGCTGACAAACACGGAGATTTTGGTTGAGCACTAGGAAAAAGCAAGAAAAGGTCGTCTTTTTTGTTTTTATTATTTTATTTTATTTTAAATTTGAATTTTGAAAGTTAGATGGACTCGGGTCGGGTCATTTTAGATTCGTTGGGCTCCCACTTGGACACTCATAATTTATTTTGAATAGTAATTTTAGGATCCCTACAGTTTAATATCCAGAAGAAGTGACTGCTTCGAATTTCAATTACTAATGAAGATATAATTTGTTATTTTTATATAAAATTTTGTTTAATACTAAAATATGATGATTTTTAATTATAATTAGGATAAAATAAAAGTATTATGTGCATTGATATGTTTTTTTTAATCAACTATCTTAAATTGATTATATAAATCGTTTTTTCACATATTAAATTTTAATTCGTTAGTTTTCTCTTTCTCTTTAAAATTAAATAAGATTAAAGGTGCAGACAAATTTACTGACATTAACACTTTGACGATCAAGTTAATTACTTGAATTTTTATTTTAGAGAAATTCTTGAAGATAAAATCTTATTCATTCCTTTTTTTATTTTTGTCTCTCTTGCATTTTTATCTGAAGTTTTTTTGATTTAATTGGTGTTGGATTATTTTTTTTGACATATATTATTGAGGACTTGAGAAGGTAGAAGGAGCGTGAGAGATAACAATGATATCAAGAGCAGTGACAAGCAGCACACGAAACCCCAGAGGTTAGCATGTGCGGGAAAAGTTTAGTGCGCCAAGATCCTACCGCATGTACAAGCATCGCACGTCCGTGCACAAGCAACGCAAGTCATCAGCATTACACGCCAACACGCAGTAGTCAGCATTTGCAGCAATTATCGCCAGCAGTAGAGTATTGCAAAAAATGGGCATGCCAAGCACAACATCAACCCACAACCAAACCTACAATGAGGCTTAACAAGACCTTGACCTTGTTCGCAAAAGAATTCCGCACCAAACAAAGTTTTAGCATAAATAGGAGACCGTAAGCCAACGAATCCAAGTTTAAGTAGGATTTTCTTTTCTTTAGTTCTAGATAACTTAAAAATCTTTTTTATAAGCAAATTAAAAATTTAGTTTAGAGTCAAATAAGAGCTGCTATCATTACAAATACAACCATTCATCATATAAACATTCATTCATGGAATATAGCAGAATTTACATTAAATTGCTTGCATCTTCTATCTTTTTTTGTTATCTTTCAAAAGTCGTCTTAGAATAACTTGGGTTTAGGTTAAGGTTAAAAGTTGTCTTGCTTACCTAGGAGTTGCGAGAGGTTTAAGAGTTGTATTGTCCTCTCTAATACATTCGTGCATCAACAATTGAGTAAAAAAGTGGCATTAGGGGTAAAAAATGCAAGGAACTCAAATGGATTGCATCCAAGCAGCAAGTTCAACGAATTTTGAATGATCACCACAACCTTAATCACCGAAAAATTTGGGGTCAAAATTCTAGATGCTAACAACTGGTGCTTTTGTTGAGAAATGTAGTGTGATCACAATAACATCCCAGCAATAACAATAGCATTAACAAACCTCACAGCAAGAATTCATCAGGGAAGATTTTTCTGTAACTAACCGAGGAAGGATTATGGCCTTAGAAAGAGACCAACGTACCCTTAATGAGTAGGTAGGTAATTTGGGACAGCAGCTTGTTTCTATAATTCATTCCATGGATCAAATGAAGAAGGACATGTCCCGAGTAGCAAGCATTATAGGTAAGTAAAGTCAAGAAAAAACATCAAGGAGCATTGTTTTGCCTCAACAAATTAAAAAGTTTCAATCAAAGATTGTAAGACCTCATGAACAGGAAGAAGAGATTGACCACGAGCGATTCTTTCCCAAGAAAGGAAAAAACTGCGGGCAAATTTTGGGACTTAAGAGAAACATCACCCGTTTTTAATTAACCACCCATCTACTATGAGAAACATAATGACGAAGATATTATAGATGAAGGACCATTATCTTTACAATCACGAAGGTCGAGAGGTTATCACGAGGCATCACATTGGTAATCACCACGAAAGGATAGTAGGCAGCAACATTTCAGTCATGGAAACTGCATCAAACCAAAAGTAAAAATTGAGTTTTCCACATTTGAGAAAGGAGATCCCACTGAGCGAATTTTCAAAGATGAATTTTATTTCGAGAAACATGGTATTGAAAAAGAAGAACGAGTTGAGTTTGCCTCATACCATTTTTGTGGACGTGCTAACTAATGATGGAAATGGCTAAAATTCACATATGCCAAAAAAGGAAGAAAGATAGGATGGACTAGATTTATGCAAGAATTGATCAACCGATTTGGTCTATATAGCATGACAAATTTCGAAGGACAATTAGCCAAAATTAGGTAAGATATATCTCTTGAGAACTACTTTGAAGAGTTTAAATGATTAGTCAAGCTTGTGAAAAATTGGCTAGACAGCGTACTTATAGGAACTTTTTACGACAGTCTCGTGCCTTGGTTGAGTAAAGAAGTGAAGATAAGAGATCCTACCACTCTTGCGCAATGCATATGCTTGGTAAGGTTCATCAATGATGGGTGAAGTATCAATAAAATTACGTCTAAACCAACAAAATCTTTTGACAAATTTGAAAAATCATCATTCTTTAACAAGGTCGCACCACCAAAATTAAAGGAGCTGCTTAAATTATCCACTGACGAAGTCAAGAAAAGAATTGAGAAATGCTTTTGCTTTAGATGTAATGAGAAGTGGCAGCCTAGCTACAAGTATAAAAAGGGACAATTGAACCTCATAGAAATTATGAGTGATGAAGAACATGGCAGTAGCAGCAAAGATGAATCAGCAACATATACGAACAATGAGGAAGATAGAGATAAAGTGAACTCCCTTGAGAAAGCACCGTGAGTGAAGTCAATCTCAATGTAGTAGGGGTAGCAACCAAGCCCACTACGATGAAGTTATGGGCAAATATTAGCAAAAAATAAACACTTATATTAATAGACAGCGGAGCCACCTATAATTACATTAGTAACAAACTTGTTAAAAAATTTCAATTATCACCCGAAAACATAGAACCCTTTGAGGTAAAAGTTGTTAGTGGACAGAAATTCAAGTGCTCATAAGTGATCAAGGCAGCGAAGATGAAGATTTAAGATGTCGATATTGAAGCGCATTTACATGTTCTAACCTTGGTAAGACTAAACATTATCTTAAGCAATCCTTAGCTTAAGGCAATAGGAAAAATTACGTTCAATTATGAGGCAATGATTATATATTTCACATAGAGGGGCAATGAATGCACTTGGAATGCAACAATTCCTGCAGCGTCACATTCTTGCGAGGCAAATACCATTGAACATTTATTCGTAAAAGGAGCACAATGCTACGCCATCCTGTTAACCGCAAGTGATTCCGATAACGAAACATGCACTCAAAAGGAAGTAATTGTGCCATCATCGGTAAAATTTTTATTTGAACAATTTGATGATATTTTGGGAGAATCACAAGAGCTACCACCTTCGCGACATTATGATCATGCTATTTCTTTAATTGATGAAATAAAAGCTGTCAATGTGGCACCTTACCGGTGTGCTTACTTTCAAAAGAATAAGATCAAAAGATAAGTTAAAGAAATGCTGTAGTAAGGTATTATACGACCAATCAATTCTTCATTTTTATCACCTGTCTTACTTGTAAGAAAAAAGGATGGAACTTAACAATTTTATACTGATTATCGAGCTCTCAACTAAACCAACATTAAATACCAATTTCTTATTCCAACCATCGATAACATGCTCGACAAACTTCATAGTACTAAACTTGATTTAAAAGCTGGATACCATCAAATCCAAATGAAGGAAGAAAACGTACATAAAACGACTTTTCGAACACAGTGGTCATTGTGAATACCTTATCATGCCGTTCGAATTATGCAACGCACCTTCTACCTTGCAAGCCGCCATGAACAACATTTTCAAGTCATACTTGCATAAGTTTGTGCTAGTATTCTTTGATGACATATTGATCAACTCAAAGAATTTTGAATATCATCTTAAACATTTGAAGCAAATATTGGAAGTTTTAAGAGACAACCACTTCTTTATCAAGTCATCCAAAAGCACATTTATACAAGAGAAACTTGAGTACTTAGGGCACATAATTTACAGTGAAGGAGTAAAAGTTGATCAATGCAAGATCAAGGCAATGCAAGCATGACCAACTCCAAAGAATGTCTCAGAACTTAGAGGATTTTTAAGCTTGGCAGGTTATTATCGACGATTTGTAAGCAACTACGGTACCATTGTAAGACCTTTAACCGAATTATTGAAGAAAGATAACTTCTTGTGGACCAAAAAACATGAAAAAAACATTCAAGACTTTAAAGCAAGCCATGTACGAGACTGCTGTATTAACACCACCCAATTTTAGCTAACCATTCGAAATATATATCGATGCATGTCAAGATGGCATTGGTGTTATTCTTAGCCAAGAAAGAAAGTCGATTGCTTACATAAATAAGGTTTTAGGGCTTATGAAGAAGAGTTGGTCAGTTTTTACAAAGTCAATGTTAGCCATCATCCATGCGGTGAATGTGTTGCGACCTTACCTTCTTGGGCAAAAATTTACCATCATCACTGATCAATAACCTTTGAAAAACTTAATGGAGCAGAAAATTACCATCCTTGAGCAACAAAAGCTCCTTGTTAAGTTACTTGGATATGAGTATGATATAATCTACAAATTAGGCAAGGAAAATAGGGTCGCAGGCACATTATCGAGAAGCAACGACAAACAAATGTTGTGGACAGTATAGTTGTGTGGGCAAAAATCAAGGAAGCTGTCTTACTTGATACTCACAGCCAAGAGCTCACTAAGAAAATCAACAATTTCAAGCCAACTATCAGCAAGTTCTCGCTTAAACATAAATATATTTAGCACAATCAGTAAATATATGTACTTAACACACTCGAACTTAGAAAGAAAATTCTTAACCACTTCCACAATTCAAAGAAAGGAGGTTATTCTAGTTGGTTTCACGCATATATGAGGATTAAGCTATTCTTTTGGTGGGAAGGACTTAAAGCCAAAATTTAGCAAATGGTCAACGAATGCGACATTTGTTAATGAACAAAATTTGAAGGAGGCAAGATCAAAGGCTTACTCCAACCATTACCAATGCCAGCACAAGTGTGGGAAGGCCTTACAATGGATTTTGTAACCGAAATGCTGAAAAGCAAAGGATACTCAGTCATTTTGACAGTGGTGGATAGACTTAGTAAAAATATAGTAAAAATATACACTTTATATCATTCAAGTAACCCCACACTGCAAGAGAAGTTAAGTAAAAATTTATCAAGCACATTGTCCGACTTCATGGCATTTTTAAGACCATGCTATCCAATAGAGATCCCATGTTTATGAGCAAGTTTTGAAAGGAACTCTTTACTTAACTATAAAGCAATCTTGTAACTTCATTGGCATTTCATCCGCAAACCAATGGCCAAAGTAAAGTGACCAAATGAACCTTAAAGCAAATCTAAGGTGTTTCTGTCATGGCTATCAAAGTGAATGAGAGAACTATATACTATGGGCAGAATTATGGTATAACACTACCTATCACGCAAATATCAAAATGTCTCCGTATCAAGTAGTTTTTAGTATAGTACCACCAAACTTAGCGAGTTATATCATGAAAAATAGTACAATGCACGAAGTGGATACCACACTTTAAGCACAAGATGAAGTTTTTAAGAAACTCAAGTACGAGCTTGAATAAGCTAGAGAACGTATGAAGCGACAAATCAACAAAGGACGTCGAGGGGTAAAATTTGAGGTTGGAGACTTTGTTTACCTCAAAATCCATCATAAGAGGCAAATTCGTACGACAAACCAGCCACAACGAAATTGAATAAGAGATATTTTGGGCCATACGAAATTATTGAACGAATTGGAGTAATAGCATATTGATTAAAATTGCCTCCAAATTCATAACTTCATCCCATTTTTCATCTCCTTACTGCAAAAAATAAGAGACGAGCGTAAAATAGTCAAAGGGTTATCAGACATTTATAAAGAAGATCAAATTGGGCAGCAACCGAGAAAAGTATTAAACTTTCACATTATTAATTATAGCCGTAATAGAAAATCGGTTTGGAGAGTATTAATTTAGTGGAACCAATCACCCAAGGAGAAAGAAACTTGTAAAGATTATGATGACATCTAACAACGATTTTTTGACTTTCACATTGAGGACGAGGTGACTTTCCAAGAAAGAGGAATTGTTGAGAACCTGAAAAGGCAGAAGAAGCGCGAAAGGCAATGAAGATATCAAGAGCAGCGACAAATAGCACGTGAAACTACGGAGGCTTGTATGTGCGGGGAAAGTTTAACGTGCCAAGATCCTACCTTACGCATAAGCATGCAGCAAGCATCGCACACCGCGCGCAAGCAATGTAAGCCATCAGCGCGTACACGCCAACATGCAACAGTCAACATTTGCAGCAATTATCACCTGCAACAGAGTATTGTAAAAAAATGGGCATGCCAAGCACAACATCAACCCACAATCAAGCCTGCAATGAGATCTAACAAGGCCTTGACCTTATCCGCAAAAGAATTCCACACCAAACAGAGTTTTAACATTAATAGAAGACTGCAAGCTAATGAATCCAAGTTTAAGTAGGATTTTCTTCTCTTTGATTTTAGATAACTTAGAAATTTTTTTCATAAGCAAATTAAGAGTTTAGTTTAGAGTCAAATAAAGGCTGCTATCACTATAAATATAACTATTCATCATGTAAACATTTATTCATAAAATATAACAAAATTTATAACAAATTACTTACATCTTCTTTTTTTTTTCAGTTATCTTTCAAGAGTCGTCTTAGGATAGTTTAGGCTTAAGTCAAGGTTAAGAGTTGTCTTGCTTGCCTAGGAGTTGAGAGAGGTTTAAGAGCTGTCTTGCATCTCCAACACATCTGTGCATCAATAACTGAGTACGAAAATGGCGTTAGGGGCAGAAAATGCAAAGAACTCAAATAGATTGCATCCAGGCAACAAGTTCAACGAATTTTGAGTGATCACTGTACCTTTAATTGCCAAAAAATTTGGGCTCAAGATTTTAGATGCCAACATATATCATGATTTTGGTGTTACATGACATTTGTTTCTTTAAAAATCATACCATGTGTACTTCACAAGTTATGCCAAATGTAAATTAGTTAATTTTTATCCTTTGATAGCTTTTTTCTTTAGTTATTTTCTTTCTTTTTCATGATCAATTCTTGTCCTAGAAAATAGTTGATACTCTTCGTAATTAAACATGACTTTCCTTTTTATGAGGTCCTTATTCATTTAATTATAAATTATTTACAGAAGTTCACATTTTTTGTAATTAAAGATGATTTTTTTTTTATTGAAGAAGACTTTTATCCTATAGAGATAGCCATAACTGATAGTTTTCATAATTAAAAAAAACTTCTCTTTTTATGAGATATTTACTCATTTAAGTGTCAATTATTAGTAAAAGTTCATAGTTTTAATAATTAAAGAGGATTTTTTTTTACGAGATAACACATTAGTTTTAAAGAGATGACCATAGTTGATTGTCTTTGTAATTAAAGAGAACTTCTCTTTTTATTAGATGCTTACCCATTTAAGTGTAAGCCCTCGGTAGGAGTTTATAGTCCTTGTAATTTAAGAGGAATCTCCTTTTTATGATATAGGACTAGAAAGGTGATTTGTAATTGATTGTTCTCATAATTAAATAGGGCTTTACTTTTTATAAGGTTCTTATCCCTTTATTTTCTTACTTTTGAGCTTATAGGTGTTTGCTTATGAGTTTGGGTCCATTAAAAACTTATGAGATAAAACACTAGTCTTAGAAATGTGAGTGCAGTTAATTATCCTTATAATTAAAGAGAACTTATCTTTTTATGAGATTTTTACCCATTTAAGTATAAGTCTTCAATAGAACTTTATAGTCTTTATAATTAAAGTGAACTCTCTTTTTATGAGATAAAACTAGTGAAGTGATCGCAATTGATTATCCTCATAATTAAAGAGAACTTTTTTTTAAGTTTTTATCCTTTTATTCTTTTGATTTTGGACTCCTAGGCACTTGCTTACGAGTGAGAATTTATTAAAAGTTTTACTTGTGCACTTAATTCTATAGTTTTAAGTTTATATACAACAATGCCTCCTCCTAATTTGCTAATTTATATCATGATAAGTATGTTTTTTCTTTAGAAATTTTTTCAAAACTAACAACATTTGATTTTTGATTTATCAAATTAGCAAACTTTATAATTTTTTTTACTAAATAAGCCAAATAACAAATAATGGAGCAAAATAACCTCATAGTTACAAACATAAACACACTTTCTCTTTTCTCTCTCATTTTCTTTTTCTTTGCTTCATTTTCTCATTTATTTTTTGACAAAATATTGTAATTTTATTTCAATTAGACGTTCTAAAATTTACATTTTATTAGTGATATATACTGGTAATAGTGTTAATTTTGTAGGATTGATATAATGAAAATACACATTAAACATAAAACTTAGTTCATTCAAATATTTTTACAAATACTTAAAATGCCAAGTGTACATACATCATACATATGCATAAATTTTTCTATAGGATGAGTTTTTATCATATATAAGCCTTGGATGATAAAGCTATACTTCAATTATGTGAAGATTATGTAATTTATATCACCAAAAAGGCTTGTAGAAAAGCTTGGCCGAATTTTGCTTTGAGAGATCTAGGTTTTCTTTTCAAAACATAACAAATTCGGTAAAAGAACTCATATATATACTTAAATATATCCATGCATTTCACATTTATCTTCAGCTTTTAATTTTCAAATTTATGAAAATTTTTCAAATACCTTTAATAATTCATAAATATATATAACACTTATATATCTATATATATAGTTCGACTTATTTATTATCTCAAAAGTACAAGTCTTTTTTACTGATAATATTTTCTTTTCCAAATATTTTTCATTGTCTTTCATTATTGGTGTGACTGTACAAGTTTAATATAAAATAGTTGTGAACTTATTCCGAATTTTCTAAATTTCAAATTATTTGAAAGTTCAATAACTATGGTTAATACCTAGTAATGTGTCATAGCCGCTAAATCACAATAAAATCGTATTTTATTGAACTTCATCATAATTGTATATATCGTATGGGTAAAATTTTTCTAATTTCTAATCTTAATCAAGTAATGGTTCATAGTATATCAAAAATTTTATATTAATATAAATACAAACTATTGATCAATATGTACTTATTATTACAAATTGCTTCGTGTGACTTTTGATTACTATAGTTAGAGATTTATTACTTTAGTCATTTATAGATATTCTTAAAGAACTCAAATTCGAGTCTAGTCAGCAGAAACTCTATCCTATATATCAAATAAACGAATCTTGTTTTGACTATCATCTATTTTCAAATATAAACAATACGTTATTAAATCAGTTTTATCATACAAAAAGTGATTAGGTTTTTACTTATATACTATATAAATCACGTGCATCTATATCATATGCGACTATTATGTTTTATATCAAAGAACAACATCGCACACTAGTATAATTATATGATAAATCAATAACTACATGTAATACCATGTGATTTATCGTTGGTGTTCATATTTGAAGAAATAGTTCTTTATCTATTTAATCCATATTAATGCCCTAATAATATGACTGTCATATTACTCGTATTAATATCATCTCATGATATTTATTAGAGATATTTAATATACCTACTATACAATATCATTGCCCGTTCGATATTATTTTTGTTGGGAATGACTTTAATAATTTTATTTAATAGTTAAATAAATTATTAGATAGTTCACAAATATAATTTATTTATATTCATAACTAAATAAAGAAAACAACCTATATTTATGAATAAAGAACACTTTTTTTCATTAATAAATAATATATATACAAAACAAAGTATATTCCTAATGCTGATGACCTGAACAGCTTTTAAGACATATCCTAACAAATTTGGTTTTATTATGTTTGATATTATTAGTGAGATTTGTCTTATGTTTGGTAGTGATTAAAAAAAAATAGTATTGAGTATAAAATTCAGTGACAGGGAATGACTGCCAATAAGGAAGGTGGGGATAAAAAGTGGTCGAAAGTGCCACAAAAATTAGAGAGAAGGTGCTAAAAATTAAAAGATAAGACTTTAATGATGAAATTTAAAAATATAAAAATAAGATGCTAATATTTAAAGATGAAACTTTGTAGGAAAAATTTACAAATTTATGTGTAAGATATTAAATATTTAAAGATAAATTTTTAAGGACTAAATATCAAAATTCATTATTTTATTATTTTATATTCTTAAATTATAACAAACAACCTTAAGCTTCCTAACACTTAAGAACATTTTTGTTAAAAAGATATTGGTTATAAAAGTTGAGCCCTAAGTCTTTTAGTAAAATATTTTAAAGTGAAAAGCTATACAAAAAGTGACACTTGGAGAATTCTTTTCAAAAAGAAGAGAAGACTATAAAAGGTAAGTCGCAAGTACTTTTAATATTTTATAAAAAAGTTTATTTGAGAGAGAGTTATAAATAATAAATCTTAAGACTTTTAATACTTTGTAAAAAATTTCGATTGAAGGAAAGAGAGCTATAGGTGAGCTCTTTGGACTCTTAAAATTTTGTAAAAATTTTTCGTTGAAAAAGATAGGACTATGGGTTAATGGATGTATATCTCTTCCCTTTCTTATAGTTTGAAGAGAAGTTATATTGTTCTTAGGTACAATTTTAGTTATTAGAAGGCCATCTTACATTCTTCCATCCACCTAAGGTCTTCCCCCCTCTCCTTCCTTTTTTTTTTTTAATGGTATTAAAGAATAAAAGATACATATTCGTAGCCTAAGAGACAAAATAATTCAAAGTTGTCACCTTTCCATTTAACCTCTGAATCTTTTTTTATATTTTTGGGTGATTTCATGTCGATTAAAGCTTGGATCTTTCTATGATTGGCATTGATCCCTTTTTCACTAATAATAAACCTAAGAAATTAACCCGAGCATACCATAAATGGGCACTTAAAGTAGTTGAATTTTATTTTTTATTATATAAGAACCTTAAAGGTTTTCCTCAAGTCCTTAACATAGTCTTTGATTTTTGAATTCTTTTTGAATATATCATCCATATAAACTTCTATAAGAGACTCCAATTTGTTCACAAATATCTTATTTACTAATCGTTGGTAGGTTGCCTCAATATTTTTTGAGGCCAGCAGATATAACTTTGTAATAATATAAGCTTCGGTCTATTATGAAGCAATTTTTTTCTTGATCAGATCATATATTCTAATTTGGTTGATCTTTGAATATGCATTTATGAAACTAAGAAATTTATGGACTGCTGCTAAGTTCCTTAGTTAGTCAATTCAAAGAAGAAGAAAGTCATCCTTTTGACATAGTTTAATTGATAGTAATAAAATCAATGCATATTCTTTATTTTTTATTATCCTTTTTTTACCATGACCACATTGGCAAGCCATTCAGGGAATTAAGCTTCTTTGATAAAGTTGACCTTTATAAGTATATCCATCTATTCTTTTACTATAATAGACTTTTCAACATTCAACCTTCTCTTTTTTTTATGTAACCGTTTTAAATTTGGGATCCATACTTAGATGATGAGTTATGACATTAGGATCAGTCCTTGGCATGTCATTATGATTCCATGCAAAAATATTAGCATGCTCATTAAGAAATAAGATTAACTTTTCATTCAATTGGTTTAAGAGTTAAGAACCAATCTTAATCATTTTTTCCATGTTTTCTTGAGTGAAAATTTTATTAATTCATTAGTTAAAGAAACTCTTTTATCTTTTTTAGTTATCTTTGGGTCAAGACTTGGAATTTAAATTATCTTATTTTTTTAATGTCTTCTTGTAATAAGGCAGTTGATCATTTAAGGATGGTATTGTAAAAACTTGAGTGGTCAATCACTATAAAATCCACCATCCTAATTACCTTTGGTAGACTTTTTTCAAATGCACCCAAAAGCCTTATCATTCCTATAGGTACAATATCTCCTCCTACGAAACTTTTTAGGGTATGTAATGAGGTAAAAATCTTGACTTATGTAATCCCATCCTCTCAAATGTTGATAAGAATAATATATAAGTTGCATTTCCATTATTAATGAAAATTCGATAAAGATGCTTATTTGTTACAAGTAAGATAACAATCAAGGCATCAATATATGAATGGTGAAATCCTTTAGCGTCATCCTCAAAGAAGGTAATGGGAATATCTCTTATTTGATCTGTAGATGAAGTAGGTAAGTTAGATTAACCTTAACCTCAAAAAGCTTATGTCTTGCTTTATGGGATATTTTTCTTTTTGCATTGTTTGAATCTCCTATAGTAAACCCACATAGATAACACAACCAACATTTCTTTCTTACTATCATGGCTCTTTTTTCCTTTTTTTTTAAATTTATTAAAAGACTCTGGTAGACCTTCCTTACAATTATCCTTCTATGTAGTTTGGTTTCGCATGAACTCTTGTAAATAACCTCGTCTTACAAAATTTTTAATTTGGACCTTAAGTTGAAATAATTCGAGGTTACATGACCAAAATCTTTGTGAAAATAATAATACTTCTTTAGTTTCCTTATCAAGGGTTGTTTTAATAGTGATCTATCTTTTATTGAAGCGAGGACTTGATCTACAAGACATTCAACTTTATATATTAGATTAAATGAGTTGCTTATTAAGGCAAAGATCTATTTTCTTCCATTGGCTTTCTTATTCAAAAATCATACTTATTTTGATTAGGTCATTCAAGATAATGCTCATATTTTTTTTTTCTCTTTTTCTTGGTTTTGATTACTCCTTCCTCTTTGTTCACGATGTCATTCTTTAGCATTGACATACTTTTCTATTTTTACAAAGTAAGAGGAAGAGTTTTAGCAAATGATCAGAAAAATTTATTAGGAAGAAATCCTTTTATTATTCTTGAAAAGACAACATCATTATTTAAGCCATCAAATTGAATTGTTTCATTATTGTACTAATTTATAAATCCATTAAAAACTCTCTTTCATTTTGCTTGACTAACAAGTATGTCATTAGTCATCCCCTTTGCCTCATATTTACTAAAATGTCAAATGAATTTACTAGTGAGCTTTTGAAATAAAGAAATGGAGTAAGGCCTTAGATGCCTAAACCATCTCTTTATTGCTCCATGCAAAGTAAGTGAAAATGTCTTATGAAGGATTCCATTAAAAGCACCTTACATTTCCATTTTCATTGAAGAATAAAAATGTTCAATGTGCTCAACGTAGCCTTTTTGTCGATCATAAGGTTTGATTTAAAGAAGGTGTTAAAATCTCGTGTACACATAATATCATCAACAAAAGATAGTTCGAGTTCAGTTATGGTTACATCCTAAGGTTTTATCTCTCTCACCATTTGTTCAAGTCTTAACATTCTTTGTTGCATTAGAGTATATGCCAGGCCTAATAAATTGATCTTTATCAGAGTTTTTTCTTAAGGTTGCTCTTGCATCCAAAGTGTCAAAGTCCTCTTCTCTATGAATACAACCTCAATACTATCTGTTGAACATTTTATTCATGTTAGTGGTTAATCTGTTCACTTAGAATTTAAGATTAAAGATTTTATTTCTTTGTTTTCATCAATTATGAGGTTGACTCTTGTGTAATTGTTGTTGGGACTCTAGATTTGGATGAGGAGGATTAATCAACATGTCAAGAGGATTAATTGGCATATCAAAAGGGATTAAGCATTCTAACCCTTCCAGAAGTCATCCTGGATACTTGGAGTGCATATTTTCTTCTTTTCTCATAGAGTTTTCATCATAAGCTTTTATTTTACAATAATCATAGACATTGTTATTATCTTCTTTTTTCTTTTGCTTAATTTTATTATAAATTAATCTTTATTTCCACAGATAATGCCAAACTATTGATGCTCTTTCATTTATTAACTAGCTCAAATTGATTACATGGATTAGTTTTTCACGTATAATGTCTTGATTTTTTGATTCTCTCTCTCTCTCTCTCTCTCTCTCTCTCTCTCGTAAAACAAACAATATTAGAGACATCAGCGAGTTTACTAGCATTAATTTTCTAAAGATTAAATCAACTACTAAAATTTTTATTTTAAAAAAGAAATTCTCGAAGATAAAATTTTAGCCCTTTTTTTTCTGTTCCTATTACATTTTTATTTTAAATATTTTGATTTGATTGATATGAGAGTATTTCTTTTGATAATTATCATGTTATTGATGCTGTATAGTATTTGTGGCTTTTTAAAATTATGCTACATGTATTTACTACAATAAATTTGACTTTTAGTAGCACTTTATCGCAATATTTTTTTATGCTACCAATTTTTTTTAATATACTAGCATTATAAAAAAAACTATAATTGACTACTCAATAGTATCATTTTATTTTTCATTATATTTTACCTCTAATCTATAACATATTTTAAATACTATGATTCATTTTTAATAAATTTAAAATTGTTACAAATCCAATGTTGTTACAGTGGCATTTATAAATGCGCTATGTATAATATTTAATAACCTAACATTTTGAAAAAGCTAGTATAAACATTAATTTTATGGCTAATTAAAAATGCTATCAAAAGCAAAGAAATTTAGTGACAAATAAAAATGCTACCCAAAAAATAATAATTTAGTGACAAATAAAAATGTTACCAATAAGAAAAATATTTAGCTTAACTTTCAAAACTTTTATTTTCTTCTCTCCTCAATTTCTATACACCAAAGGAAACCTAAAATTAAAATTTCCTTAGAAATAAAATCACCCAATCAAACAAATATCATCCATCTTCTTCTTCAGAGATATTCTTAACTCTCTCTTACATGCATTTATGTTCTGTTTTGAAAGTATATTATAATACCTTTATTGCATTAATTTTTACTCATATATTATTGGTGTTTTGATACTTTGTTTTGTTTAGTTTCATTTTATATCTAAATCTTCATTATATCTCAAATAAAAAAATTATTCAATCCTTGCTTTTAGATTGATTTCATGATCTAATTCATCTAGATTTGATACAAATTGATTAGAAAATAGGCTTAGCTGGTAATTTTTGGATCTAATTTTTGTTCATTTTCATGATGTTTTAATATTGTTGCTATAATTTACTAGGAAAGATGGTTCTATGTATTTCTCCCTCTTGTTCTTGATTGCCCAAAATTAATTGTTTCCTTAAAGATCAAAGAGTTATCATAATAGAAATTAAAGCCAATGTGAAAGATCGAGGGAATGGAACTCAAAGCAAGCAAAATATCAAAGGTTTAAAAAGATAATGAAATTTCTTACATCGTACAAGGTTCATATTTTTAGGATCTTTCACAATTCAAAATTATTGTCTTTTGGATTCATATTTTTAGGTCTTTTATAATTCAAAATTATTGTTTTTTGTTGTCCAAACATTAAATTTATCATTAATGTATATGTTGACTATAGGTTTTGTAAATCATTAGCAAATATTCAATTTAAATTTGATCTCTTGCTTATTTAACTAATTTTGGGTTGTCGATTGGGTAACATACATATAAATGCTCTGTTTTCTTTTTTGCTTCTCTTTTAGTACATGTACATTGGTTTATCAATTTGTTTTGTTATTCATTGTGCTTTTATGCAGTTTATAATTTAAATCAAGTTAGGTATTCTTGTTTTGTGAAGTTGAAAGTGTTTTAGATTAAAAGAAGAGTTAAAAATGTTATAATTTATAATTTAAAGAGTTTGGAGGTTTTGATTAACTTTAATAAAGTTATATAATTATATACAAATGAGTAATATCTTGGAGAGTATTTTTGATCAAGGGAATGAAATTCTGAACAAACAAAAGATCAAAGAAATAACAATTAAACTTAATTAGCATAGCCAAATCTTTGAAATAAATGTTCACAATTGGTTCCAAAACAAGCATACTAAATAAAAAAACAAAGCAATTAATTGCTTGGTCCAATAATGGTGAATTAGAAGTAGAGACAAAAATTAATTCATTACTTAGGTATGTTTTCCTAGTCTTGAGATTACATCTGAAATGCATTTCTTAGGTATGTTTTCCAATCCAAGTAAGCACATTGCTTAGTTTTAGGTTTCTTTTGTCTTGCTAGATACAAATGAATATTAAATTGAATATGTTCTTTTATATATTTTTTTTACTATTTTGCCTATGAGTATTTTAGATTTATACTATTTTCATTAATCAAGTTATGGGTGTGATCTTGCATTAAGCAAAATGATGTAATTATGGATTATAAATGATAATGCAAAATTACTTGATGTAGGAAATAATCACCTAATAGGAAATGTAAGATCCCACATCACTTGTGTAGGAGCCTAAGTTATGTCTGATAAGTGTTCTAACTTTCTTAATTAGTAAAAGGCCTTGGGTAGGATAGGAACAAGTCCATGCTAAAAACAAAACTTTGAGGCATTACGTTTATGGATTGTCAAAGAAGACAATATCGTACAGGTTAGATTGGGTCACAAATGATATCAAAGCCAACTCATTCAACCGAAAATGTGCTAATGAAAACGTTTGGCCTTAAAGAGGATGGATCATAAAATTTCATGTTGTTTAAATACGAGTTTGGGCTATATCTTGTAAGTGTTTTGATTTTCTTAATTAGTACAAGGACTTTTGGGTGGGTCAGAAATGAGTCCTATGTCAAAAACAAAATCTTGAGGCACCACATTTGTAGGTTGTCAAAGAGGACAATGTTGTACTAATTCCATTGTATCATCGCAAGAAAGATGGAAAATTTATGAACTAAAAATTTCTTTAAACATGCAAAAGATTATAGCATGGCTAGTTGAAATTCATTTTGTTTCTTGTTACTAATGTCTAACAAAAGTTATATATACAATAAGTGTATATTATACACTTAATTCTTTAGAAAGCATAAGCAGTTTCTTCTACGACATAACTTTGATTTTTTTATTTTGACAATTTTATTTTAAGGTGGGACAAAATCTCTTATTGCTTTTAATGTTTTGCAATTAAAGTACACTGAAAAAGGATCATTCAGAAGATTTGTTAAATCTTACTTGAACGAAACCATAGTTGTTCATATTGATCACCTTTTAACAGAGGTTTTTTTTTCTAAAAATAGAAAGTTGATCGACTTAATCTTTCAATTTGGATGTAAATTTTTATGTCCTATGATATTTTCTATTTATACAACTTGATTGTTCGTATAATACTTGCAATTTTAAAGAAACTACATCTAGAAAGAAACTATTCAACGAACGAGGATAGATTATCATAAACTTCTTTAAGGAATATATAAGTTTTATTGTAAGTTTTGATTCTTTCTTTTAACTTATAATGATTTTTTTCTTTTTCATCATAAAATGAATATTAGTACTTCTTGCTTGATTATAATGGTTAAATCATAACTATTTTTATTTTACTACTGCATTAATGTTAAAAATAAAGTAAAGATATCGAGTGATTTAAAAGAACTTGCCTTAGCAGAGAACCTAAATATCTTTACACTCATTTATACAAATATTCTTGAACATCAACTTAACTACAAGATAATCATCTCTATCACTCTGTTGTCATCAAGTACAATGAGTAAATACTTCACTTAAACAAATTTATCACTTTATTTATTCTTTTCTAGTAATAATATATGCTTATATTTTTGTTTCAATTTATAATGCAAGTCATGTTAATAAATATTACTTGTGAGGAAGTTTAAAGTGTAAATTTAAGATAAATAGTAGTTATTTGTTCAATTTTTACCTTTTTTAAGATGAATTAGTAATTTTTTGTTTAATTTTAGTCTTTTTTGAAATACAATAATTTTATGCTTATAGTTAAGCATAATTTTTATTTATACTTAATATCTGTTTTTAAATTATTATGTTCATACACAATATTTTATATAATTCATGCATATTTTTCATATGGATCATACATTCTTATTTGAGAAATGTATTATTATGAAGAATAATTTGTATATTTCTCTTGTATTTGTTGGATGGGATTAATAATTACGATAACTAACCATTTAGTTAATAGCAAATTTTAAATGCTATAAGCAACTAATTTGGAGCATCTTAAAATGCACTAATGCTACAAATCATACAAAATTATAGTATTTTTAAATTACTACAAGATTTTAATATGTAGCATGATTAAAGTGCTACAAGTAATATATTTGTAGCATTTTCGTTGTGTTCTGAAAGTTTGACAACATTTCTTAAGTGCTACAAAATGTATAATAGTAGTTTTTACTTAATGTAATTGAAAATATATTTTTAGCTTTTATTCTCCATAATTACTACTAAATAGTTATACTGTTAGTAACATAGACTACTATAGCACTAGAAAAAATATTATTGATTACTTTTAGTAGCATTTTTTAGGTGATATTGCATTACAATATTGTTGTAGTGACTTCATGTGTTATGCTAAGTGTAGAGTAGTTAATTTTTATTCTTTGATATTTTTTTTGGTCATTTTCTTTCTTTTTTGTGATTAGGCTCTTGTCCTTAAGAGGTAATCATAGTTGATAGTTTTTGTAACTAAAGGAGACTTCCCTTTTTATAATATCATTATCCATTTAAGTGTAATTCTTGATAGGTGTTCATAGTCTTTGTAATTAAAAATAACTCTCATTTTTACATAATAAGACTTTTATCCAATGGAAGTAACCATAATTGATAATTTTAGTAATTAAAGAGGACTTCTCTTTTATGAAATCCTTAACCATTTAAGTGTAAATTCTAAGTAAAAATTTATAATTTTCATAATTAAAGAGAATTCTTTTTTTTTTATGAGATAAAACTTTAGTCTTAGGAAAATGATTATAGTTGATTGTTCTCATAATTAAAGAGAATTTCTCTTTTTATGAGATTTTTATCCATTCAAGTATAAATTCTCAATAAAAGTTCATAATTCTTGTAAATTAAAAAGGACTTCTATTTTTATGATCTTGGTTAATTATCTTCATAATTAAAAAGAACTTCTTTTTTAATAAAATTCTTACCTTTTTACTTTCGTAACTTTAAGTTCCCAGACATTTACTTGTGAGTTTAGATCTATTAGAAACTTTACTTGTGGATTTAGTCTTATAGTTGAAAATTTGTATACAACAATGTGTAAAATATTAATAAAAAAATAAGCAAGTCGTATTAAAAGTTAGTATTACCAAAATTTTTTTATATTTTATTTTTAAATTAATAATAGAAATGCCAAAATTTTAAATAAAGTCTAAATTTATGTTGTTATAATAGTTTATATTTTATAACTACAGTTATACATTGGTTATTTAAATCAAATATAACACTTGTAAATCAGGACTTGTTTGCAAAAAATAAATAAACAAATAAAGTCTAAGTATTCTAAATTTTAAAGAATAAAATTTCTGTTTTACCATTTAATTCTTAAAAAGTTCCCAATTAACAGAAGATAAGCACAAGTATTTGTATGAAAAAAAAATTATAAACTATATCTTCAATTATGATTTCACTAAAAATTAAAGATTAGAATATTATTAATCTATTTTCTGTCTTCTAGTTTAAGAGTATATGCTAATAAAAAAAATCGCGTTTTAATTCAACAATTTAAACATTCGGTTAATAAACAATCAAGCAAGCAAGCTCGAATGCGGCGACAATTGTTCGTGTGTCTGACCCCACACCTCTCACAAGCCATGCACGTGACTCATGGCACCAAGATGCAATGCGCGTGGGCGCTTACTAATCTGGCAAAAAACAATGGGCTTGTCGCTGTAGCAGAAGGTCAGAGTGAGATGGAATGCATGGCCTGGGGCTTCTTGTTAGTTTTGGTTTTAATCCCATTGTCTAAATATATTTCATGTGTTTTATATTGAAAATTTTTAATTTTTATTTTAAATTATTTTTATTATATTTTAAAAAATTAAGTATATAATAATTAGACCTCGAGAAGAATAGATGGCGATGTTAAATCTCATGTACAAATACAAATAAAATACAGCCTGGAATTCAAATCGTCGTTTCTTGTCCAAAACGCAGGCTCGGTTGTCCTGTCAAAATACCAAGTGGACAAGAGATCAACACAGGAAACTTTGAATTTTTTTAAAATACAACGGGCAATTTTAGCACATGGTTTTCTAATTAAACATTCCGTTCTGTCCACACAAATTGTGACCAATTCCAGCGATTCTTGTTGGCATCAACACGTGCCATCGAAGGCAGCCTTCTCGCAAAATCTGACATTTGAAGTTGATCTGGTTTCAAACGAGCTACTTAACTCCAGATGACCATGTCTGTGAACAAAATACATAACCAACAATCTGTGAGCAACACATTTTCATAATTCTAATGCGATCCTCATCATATTTCATATTCCAGGTTATCATATTAGCTAATCTTTTATTCTGTGGATTGTGATGCAGGTGCTAATGATAATTGACACTGAAAAATAGCTTTTCTTTTATTGGTCAGCATAAAAAATATGTAAGATGCTTATGCCACGTCTGATGTTGGAAAACCACACCTAACCTTAATTTCTGTTATCTTTAATTAGCCCAATTTGGTGTGACGTATTGTTAAATTCCCTCGGGATTTTCCTGCGAACTGAATTTCCAGTTAGATGAATCATCATAGAAGCCGAAGCCCACTGTAAGTTGAAGGTCAAGTCTAGCCCCTAGGTCTTATTGACTCAATATTTGCACAAGTTAATCTCTATCTCTCTCTCACTATATACTGATCACTTTAAAGGTTGATAAATTATGAACAAATTAAGAACAATGAAGTGTTCGATGGAAAGAACAGTTAAAATAGTAGAAAAACAGGCAATTGTTGTGACACAATCAAGCCCTTCACTGTAGCCCAAGTTTCTTCCAAATGATACGTTATACATTGTTTTATAATTCAGACCAAAGACAAATGAGTTTGTTGGCAGCTGGGCAGGCACCGCACAAGAATTGCAGAGCTGGACCTTGCATGTCGGTCTTCTTCACCATTTGCAGTCTAAAAAGCTTTTCTTGTTTTTTAGTCTTTTAGCTCTTTTCTTCTTCTTGTTTCTTAAGTCTTCAATTTTATATATAAGTTCCTTGAGTTTCATTTTAGAGGCAGGTTGAAAAAACACATAGTCTGTGTTATTGAAATACAAAGCAAATTTTGCTAACTCATTGCCTCCGTTTATTTTAACTAGAACCAAAATACAAATGCTGTATGATGCTCGTAATGAAATCTTTGCTCAAAGCAGATTGTATGCCCCCAGGGAAATCAATGGATTGATATGCGGGCAAGCAGTCTCTGAAATAACTTTATATAACACAAACACACACACATACTTGCATCAATTATTATCTTTATTAGGTGTGTAGAGTACCAATCCCAGACATCTGATATTATTATGGATTATCTTCAGAAAAGCTGAAATGAGTTGCTGAGATGTGTGCTGAACTGATGTTATGAGCAGATAGTTGTATTTTGCTTCAAAGCGGAAGGGATATTTCCCCTTTCATGATCATCTGGAGATGATGGTTCTGGGCAGACTCCTCTATGGTTCTACGTCAAAGCGAACAATTGGGTCATGGTGGAGAAATCTATCAGAGGAATAAGTAAGGATTCTAATCAGAGTTGTGGGCAAAAAATAATATTAATCGCCATGGTTTCACCTAATTCATGTGATTATTGCATGTATTAACATGGACAAGTACAGATGGAGTAGCAGGCACGGTGATGGACGGCGTCTTCAATGCACCATGCGATAACTCCGCCCTGTTTCCAAGAAGTGGCGGAAACATTCATTCCTTCCAGCCTTGACTCCTTGTGCTATCCTGGATGTACTTTCTCCTCCATACTCTGAAAAGCTTGGAAGACCTACTACTTATTTCTCGGATTTCCCCATTCCTTCTCTTCCTGGTAAATAATGATCAATAATCAATACATTTGTTTTCTTGTCACGTAAATTCCAAATCAAAAACTGTTAATGTTGATCTTTTGGCTCAGGTTCTGCGGCGCTGGAGGAAAAAGAACTGCCAGAAGAGCTTGTTGTTCTTAGAACACCATAGCTTGGCCCACCCGTTGATATTGGAGGTCACCACTGCTGAGAAAATGCGGTTTAATCTATGAAATTCCATTAGCACAGTTCATTATCATGACACATGCCCAGAAATAAGATTCTTAGTCGTGTAAAAAGAAAATTCAAACTTTGTCCAATGATAATGAATTGGCTTACAATAGGCTGAAATGTTTAGCAGTACTCTGCAGCAAGCATACAGTCTGTACATAATGCGAAGAAAAACCGAGGTTAGTATGTGAATATGAACGGTAGTTAGTTTATGCATGAATTTGTGGTGAATTAAGCAGAATGAGGCGTTTGTTTGGCTTGTCTCAAGAAACAGAGCTTCGAGTAGGCCTTTGAATTATGATAAATGGCAGCTTTCGCGTCATTGGGCGGACTTTGCCACCCCAAATGTACATTATTCCGAGCCACAGCCTCAACTCCATTGACCCATCATGCAATTTGTTTTTTAAACAAAGAGGATTGCTTTGTGCCAATATCAACAACTATAATTGTAATATTATTTAGTTCCCAAATTTCAATTTTTTTTTAACAATTTTAATCTTAATTTTGAAAAATTTATTCATCAATAAAAGCACCACACTAATTCTAATTTGTTCAAGGTCTTTTCACGTCAACTAATCAGAATCATAAAATGCCAATATCATATTTGGCTCTAAAAATTTTATTTACGATCATTTTTATCAATTTTTATTAATTTTAACAAATTAATTTAGTAAAATAAATTACAATACAAAATAAATAAAGAATTTTAGTAATTTTTATGGTGATTCAAATTTTTCAATTTTATAACTATGAAGTCACGCTAAAAAAAAATAATTTATTAAAAAAAATAATAATTATAAGAATCTTTTATATTTATTACTATAATTTGAAAATTTTTAAGTGAACTTATTTACCGAGGTTCTCATCTTTATCTCTTCCTATGCTATAACTGTAGGTTGTATGCCACAGCCACTCTTGCCTAAACCTCCGTGGACTTGAGTTTCAGAAATATTTTTAGTGCTTGCTGTTATTTATAAGCTCTACAACTGCGAAGAGAAGAAAAACAAAGGAAAAGTTCTTTGGAGATAAAGGAGGGAAGAAATTGGAGGCCTGAAAAACTATTGAATATTGCCTTCCTGAAAAACCATAGAGAGGTATGAAATTGTGAAAGATATTAGGTCTGGGAATTTTGGGGTGGCGAAGCCGGTTAGAGACAATTGAACAAAAGAGATTTTTGCTGTTACATTGAGAGAGGTCTAAAGGTGAGCTTCATTTCCTTCACCTATTCAATTTCCAGCTTTTATTTCTTTTCTTTTTCCTCATTCTTTCCCTGTTGTTTCGGCAAATTCAAATTGGGAGTTTTTTCTTATTTGGGTCACCATTTTCTTTCATTTGGATGTTCTGTTTTTGGTTTATGGGAAGTATTTTGCTAGTCTTGCAGATTGATGAGCATACGCAAAGGGAAATCATGAACCATAGGTCACTAAAGCATCCTAATATTGTTAAATTCAAGGAGGTCTGAATTTAACTTGGTCTATATTTCTATAAATGCTAATGTCCATTCATTGGTGTTTAGATGGTCGATGCAACAGCAGCCAATGTTCTATTTGCCTCTACAAAGATTAATCCTTTTGAGGTTTTCAGTGTTGAATTAGTAGATAACCAACCTCCATGCTTCACTGGATAGTCCAACCTGAATATATTTTCACATTTGGTGTTGAAAATGAAATGAAAGTTAAGATTTGAGTATTTCTGAAACAAATAGTGAAGAACAGCCTTTTACAGCTATTTTTGTGTATGTATTTCTTCTATAAGAACCATGCTTACAATGAGAGTGCAAATCACACACACACACACACACACGCACACACACGGAGCTGTGTACAAAAATGGACAAGTTACATTAAAGAGGAAGTGACTAATTTTTTAGAGTATGGATCAACATTATGTAAATCACTAACTTCTGTAATTTAACTATGCACGCAATAGCAAGGTGAAAAGAACTAGAAGTGAAATTGAAAGAGTTCATTTTGACACTATTAGGCTTGTCAAAATTTTATGGACTTGAAGTGAGGCAGCCCAAATATTGCTTGGCCCATTGGCTTGCTTGAATTTTAACTCCCTCCGTCAAGTTGATATCTACTTTCTTTTTCTTAAAGGTTGAGTTTTCTCCTACGAAACTAATACTTATCGAAGTGCAAAGGTTCGCTAAAGATGTCAGCCACTTGTTCTTTTGTAGGGACATATTTGATTGCAATTTTTTTGTTTGAGATTTTGTCTTTCACGGAGTGAATGTCAATCTCAATGTGTTTAGTGCGTGTATAATAGACTGGATTTGTGGCCAGAGTTGTTGCACTCTGGTTGTCAGTCAAAACCATTGCAGGTTTGTTTCATTTTGACTGTGATTTCACTTAGCAAAGATCTGATCCAACTTAATTCAGCTGTAACATGAGTTATGGCCCTATATTTTGACTCTGCTGATGATCTTGCCACCACAGATTGTTTTCTTGAGCTCCATGAAATTAGGTTGTTACCTAAAAACACATAATAGCCTGTGATCGATCTCTTGTCATCAACATCTATAGCCCAATCTACATCCGAGAAGCCTAATAGTTTCAATGAATCAGTTTTGCTGAATTTCAGTCCCAAATGCAGTGTTTTCTTCAAGTACCTAAGTATTATTTTGCAGGCTTTCCAGTGTTCTTTTCTAGGTTCATGCATGTACTGACTCAATTTATTGACTGAGTAAGTGATGTTTGGTCTTAAAAGTGTGGCATATTACAGAGATCCTATCACAAACTTATAGAGAGTCCCATCTTTGAAGGGTATGCTACTATGTTTTACTGAGTTTGTTACCTGCAGTCATTTGTGCTTTCATTCCTTTGCACTTTAACATATTAGTTTTCATGAGGAGAGCAGTTATATATTTGGTTTGAGACATGTACAAACTGTCTCTTGACTTGATGATTTCCAGCCCAAGAAAGAAATTGAGTTCTCCTAAGTCCTTAAATGCGAATTCTTTATTTAGCACCTTAATCAAGTTTTCTATTTCATCAGAACCATCCCTTGTCATAATTATGTCATCTACATAAATAAGAAGTAGAATTGTACCTGTTTTATCGGTCTTATGGAATAAAGACACATCAAACATGGAATTATTGAAGTTTCATGATTTCAGAGATATTTTGAGTTTTTCAAAACAGGCTCTAAGTGTCTACTTTAGCCTATAGATTGTTTGCTTAAGTTTGCATACATGTGTAGGAGCATCTTTATTTTCAAAATCAGGTGGTTGACTCATGTAGAAAACTTCATTCAGCTTACCATTGAGGAAGGCATTATTTATGTCTGTTTGCCCTATTGTCCAATTTTTCTAAAGAGCCAAGGTCAAGACAATTTTAATGGTTGAGGGCTTGATCACAGAACTAAAGATTTTAGCAAAGTCCATTCCTGGATTCTATAAGAACCCTTTAGCCACTAGTCTTTGCTTTGTTTCTTTGAACTGGTCCATCAGAATTTTGTTTGATTTTGAAGATCCATTGACAATCTACAACTTTCAGGTTAGTAAAGTATGGTACCAGGTCCCAAGTGTGATTATCTGTCAATGCATGATACTCATGATCCATAATAGTTTTTCACTTAGGATCTTTTATCTCCACAATGTTGGAATAGTAGACAGGCTTGAAAATTCTAGCCTTGCTTCTGGTGATCATTAGATGACCTATTTGTGCTTTACTAGATTTATTGGCATGAGAAAAGGGTGCTGTTTGGCTCAGTTCATCTCTAGATTGAAGTGATAATGGTGATTGGTGAAGTGCTTTTGGATTCACTAGGCTTAATTATTCCTCATCCGAGAAAATAAAAGGTCATTATATGAGAATGCTACAGTAGACTATGTATCAACTGCTGAAAGTTGCATATGATGATAACTATACTAGTTTGAAAGGGTGAAGTAAGGCAATGTAGACATCTATTCATTCTGTGTAAAGTTGGGAATATAGGGTTTAAATTTTGGATCAAACTCAAATGGAAATTTGTCTTCATTGAAAACTATATTTCAGGCAATGTATATCCTTTTTGATGAGTGTAAACAAAGATAGCCTTTGTGATGTGGATTGTAACCAATGAAAACACATCTTGAAGTGTGAAAACTTAGCTTATGTCTATTGTATGGTCGAAGAAAAAGATAGCATTTGCATCCAAATACTTTCATCAGTTTAAAGTCTAGTTTTTGTCCAAAGATAAGTTCATATGGAGATTTGTTTTTCAGTATGAGTAAGGGTAGTCGATTTATCAAATATGCTAAGGTATAGAAAGCTTTCCACCAATATTTAAGGGGCATGTGTGCTTGAGCTAGAAGTGTTAAACCAGTTTCTATCAGGTGCCTATGTTTCCTCTCAACTTTTCTATTTTAATGATGAGTATATGGACAGGCATATTTCAATGTGATCCCTTGTTTTGTTAAATAGTTTTCAAATAGTATCAGTTGCCTATGCTTCCTCTCAAGTTTTTTATTTTAATGACGAGTATATGGACAGGTATATCTCAATGTCATCCCTTGTTTCATTAAATAGTTTTCAAATAGTTTAAACTCACCTCCCATGTCACTTTGAATGGCCTTTATTTTTAATTCCAACATATTCTCTACTTGATTTTTGAACTGTTTGAATATGGATAGTGCTTCAGATTTGCAAGTCAGTGGAAACACCCAAGTAAACCTGGTGTAGTCATCAACCAAGGCCAAGTAAAACCTATATCCATTCATTGAGGCTATATGTGCAGGTTCCCACAAGTCAGTATGTCTTAGTTCTAATGCTTTGTTTGTCTTAACTTCAGTAATTTTATATGACATTCTGTACAATTTTCCATATTGGCAAGCTGGGCAGAAAGAAGATGTCAAAACTAAAGTGTTTTATTTATTAAGTTCAAGTCTGTACAAGATGAGAAGATTTGTTTAAGCATTCTCATGTGGAAATGACCTAACATCTGATGTCATATGTCTAATCCCCTGTGTGCTTGCTTATCTTCAGAGATTTTAACAAAATGAGACTCAATAAACTTTTGTCTCGAAACATTTAATTGTGTAAGAAAATTATCTAGACTAGACGAATTCTTCAATTGCATTAGACATTTCAATATTTTATAAGGCCTCCTTTAGCTATTCCTCGAAGTAGCACATTTCTTGTTATCAGATCATTTATAACACAATAATGTTTATTGAATATAATTATGGCATGATAATCACTGAGCAGTTTAGAGATACTTATCAGATTTTTTAAGATTTTTGGCACATATAAAACTTTGTTGAGTTTAACCTAATCTGAGGCATATGGTGTGTGAAGTTTTATATGTCCAACATGTGAAATAGTTAGGCTTTGACCATTACCTACTGCCAGTTTAGCACTTCCCTTATATTCTAAGTTGGTGCTTAGATTCTGCAGAAGGTTTGTAACATGATTTGTTAATCCACTATCCACATACCAAGTTAGATCAACTGTGGTTTCAGGGCTTGCTAGGTAGGCTGCTTTGATTCCTTGTCTTAATTGTTGAGGAATGAACTCCTTGTCAAACCTGTACCAACATTCAACAGCAATGTGTCCTACCTTCATACAAATTTGGCAAACTGGCTTGGATCCTCCCTTAGCATTTTTAGATCTTCCTTTTCCTCTGCCATCACTATTAAAGAAGTTCCTTCCTTGCTTAACTGGATTCGACCTTCTTTTCTGATTTTGAGTTGAGTGTGCAAGATTTGTACTGAACTCTTGATGAAAGTTAGAGTTTTGAATTCCATTTCAATTATTCAATCTATTTTTTTGACTAAGTAGCATAGAATATACCTCTTTTAATGTTGGTATGTATGGTCTAGATGACAGATTAACTATCACTAACTCACTATAGTGTCTTTCTAATCCACTAAGAATTAACATGATCAGATCTTTGTCTGATAGGTTGTCACCACAGGCTCTTAAGGCATCGGCAATGCCTTTCATTTTCTAGTAGTATTCAGACACTCTCATACTTTCCTTTTTTGTTGAAGTGATGAGGCTTCTAAGGTTGACTATTTTAGCCATAAGCTTTGTAAAGAAAGTTTTCTCTAAGGATTGCCACAATTCAGTAGAGGAAGAGCATCTTACAATAGTCGCTGGTATTGGTTCACTTAGAGTTGAAAGCAACCATCCCATAAGTTGTTGATCTTGTTTTTTCCAGATTTTGTAGGCTGGGTTGCTGGTGGTCACACTGTTTTATTCTTCATCGACAGTGACAATACATCTATTTGGTGGAGTTATGTTTGCATCCAGAAAATCCTCTAGATCGTTGCCTCTAACTAATGGCAAAACCTGAGCCTTCCAGAGCAAGAAGTTTGTGTCAGTTAGTTTGATGCTACTTGGAAAAGAAATTGCAAATGGATTTGTATTAGTGATTGTTGAAACATTGGTGTCTAGGTGTGTAGAGCTTGAAGAATTGTGGCTATTAGCCATAAAAGCTCTGATACCAAGTTCAGATTTTGGTATTTTTAAAACAAGTAATGAAGAATAGCCTTCTGAAGCTGTTTTTATGTATGTATTTCTTGTACAAAAACCATGCTTACAATGAGAGTACAACTGATACACACACACACACACACAGAGCTGTTTACAGATATGGACAAGTTATATTAAAGAGGAAGTGACTGATTTTTCAGAGTATGGATCAACATTCTGTAAATCACTAACTCTTGTAATTCAACTATACACATAACAGCAAGGTGAAAAAGACTGAGGCTGTTGCTGTCAAACTGGAAGAGTTCATTTTGACACCATTGGGCTTGTCAAAATTGTATGGACTTGAAGTGAGGCAGCCCAAATATTGCCTGCCCAATCAGCTTGCTTGAATTCTAACTATAAAAACCTGTTT
>CP135570.1:4150356-4174760 GCA_032401905.1 Swietenia macrophylla | reverse complement strand
GGGGGGGTGTGGTTAGCTCGTGTCACATGTAGTGTGTAGACTTCAATGATGAGAGTTGGATGAGTCATTGTAAAATTTCGTTGTTTTCTCAATCTCTATTAGTTTATAGCAAAATAGTAATTACTCTGCGCATTGCATTTCTGGAAAGAGACTTCTATATTTGATTTCAAGACTACTCCTTGCAGGTCCTACTGTCCCCTACTCATCTAGCGATTAGTCATGGAATACGCTGCAGGAGGAGAACTGTTTGAGAGGATATGCAATGCTGGTAGATTTAGCAAGGATGAGGTAAAGTGAAAGGAGAACAATTCATGCGAAATATTTTCTTTGTAGAATATGTAGCTTTCTGGATGTTCCACTGAACGAGATAATCATTCTAATTTCAAGTTATATGGCACTGGAAAAGAGTGTTTTTGATTATATATTACGTTAAGGTTATATTAATTACTAGAGTTCAACTGATATGGCTTCTCTTATTTGTTTTTGCATCAGGCAAGGTTTTTCTTCCAGCAACCGATATCAGGAGTCAGTTACTGCCATTCTATGGTACTAGTTTTAATCCTGCTTTATAAAGTTGTCATTCTTTCTTTAGTATTGTAGTGTCTGGCTTAGAGAAATCTATGTGCAGCGAATTTATCGTGGAGATCTCAAGCTTGAAAATACACTCTTGGATGGCAGCGCTGCTCCATGCGTTAAGATTTGTGATTTGGATACTCGAAGGTAATTATACTTACTGATGCTAAAGAACCATACCAAGCCATCAATATTGGTAATCTTTATTCACTTATTATTCTTGCTTTATATCATAGCATCTGTTTTTCATTCTCAACCAAAATCTGCAGTAGGAACCACAGCATACATTGTCTCTGTAGTCCCTTTCTAAAAAGGAATATGATGGGAAGGTAAAAGTTTTTTTTTTCTTTCTTTTCTTTTTTTTATTAAAATTTGTGAAAGATGTTTCCATGTCTAACCCTCTAGAACTATAGATTGTAGATGTTTGGTCTCGTGGTGTCACCTTAAATGTGATGGTAGTTGGGGCATGTCCCTTTGAAGATCATGAAGATCCAAGAAACTTCAGAAAGACAATAGGTGTTAGTATTTGTATAGACTGTTCATTGTTCTATTGAGCTCTCCTTTGATTTTGTTTAGAGTTTTACTAATATCTTGTTGCTCATGGCAGCGAATACTCAGCATCCACTAATCGTTTCCAGATTATGTTCAATTTTCCATGGAGTGTAAACATCTGCTTTCTCGGATGTTTGTGGCAAACCCAGAAAAGGTAATTTAGCTTTTGTGAAAATGTTTTCAATTCAGAAGATTCTGAGCTTAATGGTTACAATTTGTGTGGGGAAGAATTGGAAGGGTATCAGGCAGTGTCGTACTAGTTGTATGAAAATGTTGTAAAATTTTCTCTCTGATTTATTAATTTTACTCACTCCCTAAATAATTTAAGCATTTAAGTTGTTGGAGCCAGGGTGTGAAATAGAGAGGTATTTTTGGATTAGATTGAGGGAGTGTAGGTTGTCGATTGTTTGGTTCTGGTTCAGTATACCCCATATTAGTTACTGCATCTGGCGATTGTATGCATTTAGGTTGAATTCTTATGACTTTTTCTCCCTGCCCCTTTGCAGACAATAAATATTCCAGAGATCAAAAGCCACTCATGGTTCTTAAGAAACTTGCCCATAGAGCTAACTGAAGGAGGAAGCTGGCAAAGCGATATGTAAATAACCCATCCCAAAGCCTTGAAGAAGTGCTGTCTATAATTTGTGCAGCCAGGAAACCTATTGAGTCCTCCAGAATTGAGGGGCATTTACTTGGAAGTAGCATGGATCTTGATGACTTAGATGATGCAGATCTTGAAGATATCGAGACAAGTGGTGATTTCGTGTGCCCTTTGTGATCAAACTGTATAAATAATGGGGCATTGTTTTCGTAATAAGAAGCATAGGAAATTTGTTGGGTGAATATGATTAAGAAATCGCCCCTGCATGATCTTTGCTCACATAAGGCACCCATGTGATCTTTATGTGTATCACCTGTGTTGTATAGATATTTATATAATATCATTTTGTTGAACCATGAGTATCTCCTGTTGAAAGGGACGGGAGATATATGAAACGATTGTGTAGCCAATCAAAATGTGTCTACGTGCATGATATTGATCAGACACCACCACAGACACTTCTAGAATCAGTTTCCTTTTTCACTGTTAATAGAAGATTCGTACTTACCATTTATTTAACATCATTATTGGTATTCTACCAACAAGAAATATTCCATTCGTAATGCTAGTGACAACTTGAAGGAGACTGCTCTATTAAAAAGGTACAAAAGATTAAGAACATCAGAATCTCACGAACATGACATATATGAAAGAGCATTGTTCTTCGACACCATGGATGTTTTTCTAACGATTCCTCAAAACAACACATAAAAAGGGCTTCTGGAAGATTGTACTTTCTGATATCCGGTGATTTCTGGGAGAACAAGCTATACTTGCAGCCAGGCTAGAGACATTCGTTCAAGAAAGCTAAAATGGCTTGGCCATAAATTACATGGACGTTTTCTTCTGAGTTACTGAATGCAAATTAACCACTATTGAATTCAGAAAAAAAAAAAAAACAATTATCATAATATAATTCCTTTTACTGCTAATTTTCTCTGAATTTTGTACTCATCAGAAATATTCTCATTTTGGTAATTCCCTGCAGTCAAGCTGTAGTACTTTTAATTTACCAAAAGTCCTACCTTGTTTCTGGTTCAACTCATATTTCTTGCCGCAGGTTCAGCTCCACCCATCAATCCACCGAATGACTTAAGAACATAGGCAAAAATCTTATGGCTGTCCTTGTAAATGCCTGTCTCCGTGGATCAAAAGTTTCGACAACCAATTTGAAATTCCAGGCTAGTGGTGACAAAATTAGGATTTTAGGACAGCAAAGAATGTAACTACCAAGTTTTGTACATAACTGAACCACAAAGCACTTTGGTGGCTTTATCTCTTTACCCATCTGATATTTACGAAACAAATATATAAAACATATTATAAAATGGCTATGGGAAGCAAACTGTTTTGCCTTTAGTAGCACATTGAACCAAGAGGTGACTATTACACGTTAATGAACCCTGGAGATATTAACCAATGCAGTGCATATGGTAGGATAAACTTAATCTGCATTGTGATTTTAGTTGAATGTAAAATAAGCAAGCAAATCTGATATGGGTTTGTTCGGTATTTTACTCATGAAAATTTCTTGAGTCAAATTGCTTCGTCATCTGTTTCATTTTTGGCTACTGACTTCTTATAGCTTAGATTATATTTGCCGTAGATAAAAGATGCAAATCCCCACAGCCACATCGCCAAGGCCATGCCCTTTTCTGGAGTGAATTTCTCGTGCAGGAATACCACAGCAAATAGCTGTTGAACTGGAACTAGAAGAGATGAAACAAGACCTCCCAAGAGAGACGGTGAAGACTAAACTGATGCTTCTTATGATTAGGGACGGCATCGCCACTGCTATCAACAACTTTTTGGTGACATGCGAAAAATAACACATTAAGAATAATCAAGCTGATGCTTTGATCAAACAGATTAACACTGACAGATTCGATCAGTGAAATGAGTCATTCTTCATTGGCCGTGAAATCAGCTTGAATCTTCTATAATAGGCCGTCGTATTTTCTCCATTCTTAATCCCATACAATCCAAAATCATCCACACAGAATCTCAAATAAGTCCAAGCGAAAGTGATCTGATTCCCACATTTCCAATTATAACCTCATTGTAGTGCTTTCTTCTAATAGTTTCAGTATTATTCTATTCTTACATTTACAGAGTTGCAATCTCATTTTTATAGTAAAATTCTTCTACTACTTTGCGTTATCACCAATTAAATTAAATTTTTTTTTTTTTTGCAAAAATTTATATATTATTGATTTTTATCTTTATTATTTTGATTATTAAATAATAAAATTGAATAATTATTACAAAAGACTAAATCTCTCATTGTCCTATTTATGTAATAATTATTTATAAATTTTACCTTGAGAAAATAAATTCCCAACATCCTAACAATATGGTTGTAGTGTTTAGGTTGGTGGTGGTGTGTAAAGATGGTGGAAACAGTGTTTATGAGTGGGAGGTTTGTTTATGGATAAATGGTTCAGGAAAGCTCCGTCTGATACAGAAGAAAGATCTGACCACTTAATGCAGCGGAAATGGAATGTTTGATAGATATCATTGTAGCTTACCTTCTCAAGAATTAAGAAGACTTGCGACGCTTCCAAAGAGAATTTAACAAATAACTCGTATTGTTCTTGAATGAATTAAAACGTGCATCTTATTACCTATTTATATGATATTGGAATTAAATAAAGCAAACATAAAGTAGTACTTATCCAAATAAATTTTGAACATGATACCAAGGTTGGACTTTAAGAGCTGAATATTGACAACAAACCTTACCTTAACCATAAAAAGTTGCAGCCGCGATGAACACTGAATGTTGATTTGCTGCCTGAATTGCTACACCAACTGCGTGATTTGCTGCATCAATGCACAAATTTTGATATTGTACTTCCGAAATTTTTTTACAACTTCATAAAATTCAGGGCCCGTCTCAATTTGCAGTCGATGTAGTGCTTGATTAAATGTTTGTCGTGACGATTTAAATCGATAATTGTTGTTGCCATTTGCCAATCAATAGCCCTTCATAGCCTCTCACTGTTGGAAAGGAGAGAGAATGATCCGACCATGAGAAAGGTCTCTAACCTACTTGAATTTGAAAATCAAAATTGTTGGATAATATATATTGTAGCACTAAAGCTCTGCCGATTCAAGCAATTCAACAAGCTTTTAGGTGCTCCTAACTGCACCATAAGTTTTCTGTTGAAAGCGTGGCTAAAATAATCCGACACTTTCTACCTGCTAAAAATGGAAATTATTACCTATAAACTGTTCGTACGTTACTGTAAAGTTTCCTGTATAATGTTTATTACAAAGGAGGCTTATTGCTAGTCAAATTATTGAAGAGAAAGCTCAGGGATGTTTAGTAAGCTAAAAATGCAACATTTTGTGCACAATTTAAGACGCACATAAATGAAAAATGCATGGATGATCATAAGAAACCCTTGTAATTATTGAGTTCTCCCCATACCACCAGCTCAACTTCTTCCCATGACTTGGCCGTCCTCAGATCTTTCCAAATACTGAAGACAGCTCCCAATACATTCTCTTCATGCAAAATACAGTAGCACCTGCAGAAATGAAACTGTCCATAAGAATTTATTTCACCATTATGCTTAATCTAAAATCTGGCATGTGAAGAATACTGTTCATCGAGATGATGTAAAATGAGAAGATGGACAGACTATTAAATTTATGAACTCACATATAATGGACTACACATTAATTTTCTGAGATTCATTATTGAAGACCTACTTGCATTTATCAAATTGACCTGGAGTTCTAAAGACACTATTTCAACCCAATTAACAAACTATCCCATTACTGCCCTTGAAATGGGCAAAAGAAGAGAATTGTCCAGAATGTAAATTTCTTGTTACGAATGAGAGTTTCACAGTACATGAACACAAAAACTGGCAGCTTCAATATGAAATCAGAGATTTAGATCAGACTCTCATCGTGGACGAAAATCATTCTTGTCCAATGTCCAGCTCATCTCTTGGTTGTGGTCCAAAATGAGAGTTAGACTCAAATGTGTTAGCCGCTACAGGATTTAACAACTCAATGTGTTAGCTTTTTCACCAAATGGCACTGTAACAGTTCAGAAGTCTCATGATCCTTAGCCATGATGCATGCTAAACCTCTCCCACAAGCACCCTTGAGGAGCACTTTCGCAGAAGTATTTATAAGCCTAAGTGTGCTCATGGACCTACACTATTATTACATTATCTAGACAACATAGGATGGATTTTTTTTTCTCCAAGAGGAACGCAGTACCAAACCTTTTAGCGACACATCCATCTTAGAGGTCATAGAACCGTGGACTTTAATCCTTTTCATGGCACTACTGCCGATAGAATATCTAATTTCTGATGATGGTCCAAAAATTTTGTATCAATTGCATAGTGATTTTCTTATATAATTAAATTTACTTGAATACTCAATACTGGTAGTGTTGTCAGTACTATATTCATCCATGATAAATCAGCAACTGAAGATCAGCTAATAATGATGAGAAGAAGTAAACATGACATTTGAAACACAGAAAAAATATAAATTAGGCCATTACTTACATGGCATGGTATGAAAGTCGCGCAAACTTGCTGCCACCTGGTTCATGCTGTGGCATTCTTCTCACTAAAGGAAGCTTATAGCTTTCTAAAAATTCCTTAAAGAGACAAGAGTCACCTCTAAAGGCATCTAAATATATCGGGATCAAGTCATAAATGGGATCACCTGCAGAAAAGATACAACTCAATTCGATGATGTAATAACATAAAGATGTTTTAATTGTATACAAAACCTCAGTTTTCTTCTCTTTGGTTCACCTAGAATGATTATTTTTGCAGAGATAATAATAGAATATCAACTTGGCTACAAGCTTACAACCCTGTTCCACATACAAGAAATATTCATTGGCCAGGAAAACTGGTTATCCCACAAGGTCTTAGGGTTTAGGTTCGGAACATTTCTACATGAATTTCAGTACTGCTTGAGATCTGGTGGGACATAAGACTTGAATCATCATGATGTTGTACAGAGAGAAATCTGGAATTTTTTTTTTTTTTCATGTCAAGCTAAGCAGATGTTACATACAGGATTATAGGTTAAATAAAGCATAAAAATAACTGAAGGCATGAAGGATCTATGACAAAGATGGAATACAGCTTCTAGTCAAATAAAGTCTAAAATAACCGAAGGCATGAAGGATCTATAATAAAGATGGAATACAGCTTCTAATCTGTTAGTTGTTGTCATTCGCAACCTTAATTTGAATATGCAAGCTATTGTTTATATTCTGGTAGTTTGATGAGTGGTATCCTTCCTCAAGTTTCCGTATCTTGGCCTCTCAGCAGATAGGTAGCTACTGCTTTAGATTTTAATTTTTTTTCTTCATTTTAGGAAAATGCTATTTAATCCAGAAAATGTTGATAAACTGAAATTTGCATTGACAGAAACAGATGAATGTCTATAGGAACTGAATACTAGAACATGGAATAAAAGTTGAATTAATCAAAAAGCACTAACCTACAGAGAGATCACTAAAATCAAGAATGTGGCTAGGACGCCATGACTTTTCTTCTCCACTGACATTACTGCCATTAGTGGAATCATTATCCCTCTGGCCAGCATTTGCAGCATTTTCATTCGAGCATGGTTCCATGTGTATATTGTCATCCATGATATCTGAGTGTATCCAGGTGCAAGGTTTACAAACTTTATTCAGTCCATTCTCATCCTGAAATCCAAATCAAATGAAAATGAGATCCCACTAATAGTGAAATGGTAATAATGCATTACTTAATAGAGGTTCTACAATGAAGCATCTTTACCCAAAAACAAAAGATCACTAGAGAGATAGGGCAGAGTAAGAAATGAATGAAACCTTGTATACGTCAAGCAACTTCATGAAATCATCTGGGATGTATTCATCAACTTGTTCAATCAATGTTTTAGGAATAGGATCACCCCTGTAAATTGCAACTTAAGCATCTCAGAGACGTCACATTGAATCCTTTTGTGCAGTTTTAGATAGATAGAACATGAAGCTCCTATATTTGCATCAGTAAGAACAGAAACACTTAACCCAATAAATGATCAAGTACACAAAAATCAAATTAGACAGCTCCAATATATGAATCAGGTGAAAAGAGTAAAGTATCCATTAATATTAGCACAAGCACTTTCCAGGAAGGAGTGAAAAAAGAATTAGAAGCAAGATTCATCAGATTCATTTTCACATTAAAAAAATCAGAAGAATTGCATTTCTTCAAAAAACAAAATTATATCATTAATCCAGTCTTCATGGCAGGAGAGAGAAATAAAATAAAAATTATTTGGATGATATAACCATTTCTGCATACTACGCAGACACAATTAGATTGGACCAGATTCATGAGCTTCATAACAATCTATTTACCAAATCCCACCATCAATCAAAAGTCATCTCTTTGACCTATTCATCAGCAGACCCATTTCTAGACTCATCCACCTAAGAAACCAAAAACCAGAAAAGAACACCTAATAATCACAAATAGTGTCTGCCAGTTTCCCGAACCCGTTTGTAAACCTATAAGAGTGTGGTACGTTTTTCCTCAGAAGGCATGTGAAAGGAATAATCCCTTTTGTTAAGTAATCGCCAGCTATTTATCTTCATCTTTGTTCCAAAATCTATATTTTTCTATACGAGTACACATAAACAATTGTAATAATAAAAATAGTGAATTCACACATAAACATAGATGTAAGTCCCAAACTCAGGAGTTTCCATGACAGACCACCCATTACCATCTTGATCCACAAACTTGTGTATGTTTTTGATTAAAAGAATATTAAAGAAAAGAGAAGAATATGCAGAGCAAATGAGCATGAGCTGTTCTACTGAATCTCCTTCTGGCCTTCAAGCACTGGCCGATATATATTTGGCAGGTACCAATGGACACCATAACCAAAACATTTCATGAATACCTAACCATGCAAATGCAAAAATCTTTTTCGCAACATTAAGAAAAAGGCTCAAGTCAATCTTAAAACTCTAAACACAAATAGTAGTCTCAGCATTTAAAACAGGGATAAAGTGTCAAAAAGAGATAAGCATACCAAGCAGTCAATCGGCTAGCAACACCCTTCTTCTTCCTAGCTAGAGTTCCAATGAAGATTTTCCATTCTGCTGGAATACTTGATTTACCCACAACATCCTCCATAAGACCATTATTAAAGGGTGGTTCTGTATTCAGTTTAATGTGTGACATGAATGATTCGTCAAAAGGTGGATAATTCAAGAGATGAAGATTATGCAGCTGCTGCCCTAAAAAGGAAGCTAAGTTTAGCACATCTTCCCATGAAAGTGTATCTCTTCTGCAAAAAGAATGAAAAAGGATTTCATACAAGAAGCTTCACTGATGCTATACCTACAATATCATTCAATCAAAAAACTGAGTAGCATCTGAACTATAACAAGAAACTATTATGTTAAGATAACTTACAGTTGGGCAAACATTTTCCCTTTACATCGTTTTGTTATAATATAAGGCCATATCTTGGTGCATCGCTTTGAAGCGCTTGACTCAGATACTGACATCCCCACTGTTCTATATTCAAACAATTTTTTGCTCCATATGCCAAAAGGAAAATCATCTTGTTTGCACTTCCACAAAACCAGATTGCACTTATCAATCACATCAGGCACTCCTTTACCATCCCAAGGCACAATTCTATATGCTCCATCTTCAAAATAAAGAATACCACTAGCCAAAACATCAGGAATGTAATTTTTCAGGGGGGAGTTGACTTTATCCAGTAAACTATAAAACTCAAGCTGCAAAAAAACAAAGGGAAAATTACAAACTCGAGTTTAAGTTCTTGGAGTTAAAGGCTACTCAACCTGTTATCAAAATCTGATATGATCAATTGTAGTCATCAAATCTTGAAACACCATCACTCTGTTAATTAAATTGTTACAATGCAAGTTGGCCCTTGCTGTTTAGATCTGTGTGACAAGCTAGTCTTTGTTCAGAATCAGATTCACACATGTTTGAAACTAATATGATAAGCTTGCTAATCATATTTGGCTATGCTGTTGAGAGAGCATGTTAAGAGTTAACATACTATCATTAGGCCTTTCATTATTAGCTTAAACTTTTAGGAGAAATTGTTACTCAACACAAGGTCTAAAACATGTATAAGAGAAGAAATAAAATTGAAACCATACCTCCGTGCCCAAACCATAAATTGAAGATTCCAACCCTCCTTCAACAAAAATTTTGACAACACGGTCAGTCATGAGATAAACCTGTTAAAGCAAGAGTAGAACAGTTGATTAGCTACAATAAGACTTACTGTTATGAAATAAATCGGTTGTTTTAGAAGTTAAAGTTGTATATTTTTCACTCCAATAGCCAAACGACACAAGTCAGATTCTTTAACATCGTGCTTCATTACTTGACCTTAAAACTATATGTTAAACTAGAGCCAAATACAATCAGGTTTAAAACTATTAGGATCTGCTATGTTTTGTTGATGATTAGATGATGATTAGATGATCTTCGCATCACCTCTTATTCATTTTGAAGTGACTCAAGTGATGAGCCTTACTGTGCCCTGCTACATAACTTTGGCCAATTGCACCTCAGGAAACAGATGGCTCATTCCTACACCCTCATTCATTCTTTGTATAGTGGGAAGCACACAAGAGAAGGAAAAATGAACAACAAGAAAGGGAAAAAGGAGGGAAAAACAAATTAAATGAAGCATGAAAGTTTAGAAGATCAATAATCAATAAATAATAGAAAGGCCTTGATTATCAAAGACCAGGAAGATAGCATCCATAAAGATGACAACTTCCAAGAGGTCAGCTTTAGGTCTCATGCTGTACTTTCCTGTCCCCCAGATGCCATAAAAATCTCTCTTCCACTAAATACTCCTCATAAAACACAAGGGTACCATTCTCTATAAAGCTCCTCTCATGTCCAAATTAAAATGGCCAATATTTCACCACTTGGCACTAACTATTACAATTCACATCTCAGAGGATGAGGAAACCATTGACTAAAGATCTCCATCTACCATTCAATGTAAGAAGAGATTATGCATCCTTTTCTATCAGTGTTCATATGCACCTCGAATGTCACCATTGTGCTTGCCACTTGGGTATGGACATTGCTTCATCACCAACTCTATAAACTGCACTCTCCAATCTTCTATCCACTTAAAAGTGCTACCATATCTTCCATGGCACATTTCAGTGGTAGCCATGCGCAATCAGTCATGAAGAAACTCCTTTCAAGAACACATCCCCACAACAACCCAAAAAAAGAAACCAAGAAAAAAGAAAATCCATCTCCCACCATAATGTAAGTATTCTTTGCAAACAAACCCACACACAACTAAATATAGTGAAAACAACAAACCTAGAAGCAAAAGTTATGATCCAACCTTGCCATTCTTCCCCAAATTTTAAACTCAACCAACCTCCACAGTTATATCTCTCAAAAGCACACCACTAATCTAGCATCCCCCTCCAAAAAGGCCTACTTTCTGAGTTTCCTTATCATCTAGCATGTCCTTACATTCATTCCTAAGACCAAGTTCCTCTCAAATTTCAATAAGTTAAAAATTAATGTATTTCATGATGTGAAAGAGTAATATAAAGTGGCAGGCTTGACTAGAAATGGGACAAAAAAATTATGAAAAACACAAATTGTAATAAAATCATAAACTCACAGGATTGCTACCACTGCCAACAGGGAGCCTCTCTTCAGCAGATAGAGCAGGTAATTTGTGGAAATTAGAAATTTCTTCAAGGCGCTCCAACCACTTGCCCGCATTTAGAGCAAGACAAGCACCCTAAAACAATTCAGATCACGAGTTAGAAAAGAAAGAGCATGACAGGTAAATGCATAAAATAACTAACTGATTAAATTTCACAGCAAAGCAAAAACATAAGAGGAAAACAAGAAAACAAGCTAGCCATGAGAAGGACTTACTAATGATGATAGGATACAAGTGAGGCTTTGAGGGTTGCCCTCAAAAGTACTTTCCATAGCAATCTTTTAATAACTGATAATTCCTCTAAACAACTGACCTCCTAAGAAACCTTCTTCAAGAGTTTCTCTTTCATTGTTTAACACCATAGAATAAATCCAGTCACTAGCATTCATTATTTTACTCTTGACCAAGGTGATCAATAAGGTGAGCTGGATCATCAAGTTCACTTTTAAAGAATGTGATCATTAAGGTTTCTAATGTGAAATGGATATGCAGGTAAATTGATATTGTTGCCAAATACCCATGGCTAGAACAACCTTAGTTTTCTAATAAATCAAGAGATTTAAGTGATCATGTGAGTCTTGGGAGGAGGGGGTTGCAGAAGGAGAATCTAGCAGTAATCTATACATTTTGCCCAATAAATTTATCTCCTCTATCATCCAAACAAAAAAAAGTGAAAAATGTTTCTTCATTCAATATATCAACTGCATAACTTGACAAGAACTGAAGAACAGGGAATACCTTCCATATTAGCTCTCTCATTTCTGGTCTTCTAACCCAAAGTTTAGATAACCATTCTCTCATTTCTCGCTGTCCTATGCAGTTGCCTGGGCTCCATGGAAAATTATAGTGGTCTCTCTCTTCATCCAAAAGTTTTTCCAAGAAATTTATATCGTAAGAAAATCCTTGTTTCCACAAATTATAGCTTTTAGATACACCATTAGCAGCTTCTTCATAATTTTGATCCTCTTCAGATCCATTGACTCTGACCCTCTTCTCTTTCCTTGTCAGGTCAGGGTAACTCAAATCACAATCATCATGAACTGTATTCCTTACAACATCCCCAAGACTGCCTTTGTCGAGGGCAAGCAGTCCAGCACGGCAAACTCCTTTATGACGATAACCAGGAGCCAAATCCAAACAGACAAAATTGAAGTTCTTGGAATCAACAAAATTCTGGGTAACAGCAACACTTGTTTCCAAATTCAGGACACAGTGCCACCATCCACTTGGAACAACAATTGTCTCCCCAGGTAGTTGGGTACACTCAATTGGTTTGTCATTATCGGCAAGAAGTGGGTAGAAGTCCAGCCACCACTTTATACACAGAAATTGTGAATCAATAAAGGCAAATTGGTTTAATGTTAATGAGAAATGAAATCTGCATTAAATACCTGCAGGGATGATGGAGTCTCAATATGAACGTCACCATCTTCTTCATTTACATGTACCATAACACCTAGAGGTACTCGTCCGGGAGGATATAATGCCCATCTGTTCAAAGACAAAGGAGACAGTATCTCCTAACATCAGCTATTTCAATCAAATCAAAGCAATCTACAAAGTACAAAAGTTATTGTCCAATCTTAATACATTATTCATACACTATACTGTAGACAACCATTAATGTGCCACTATGGTTAGTAATTAAATGAATAAGAGGAACATCTGATAAACTGGTTAAGAGTTATTCCTGACATTGAGTCTATTGTCCACATCTCCTAGGCAGTAAAATCTCTATGCTTCAGGCATAAGATGCTCTATTAAACTCAAGAAACCCTAAAAACATGATCACCATGTCCAATAGACCCAAAAAGTGGAAAGGATGAAGTAACAAAGCTCTATGAAGTGCATGATGAATGTTTCAAAGCACATTCTGAAGAAGGATCCAACAGAGGTTTCACCACAGTACTTAGTCAACTATTGCTCATCACAGTTTTCCTTTTCACATTTAATATTCATTTTAAAGCATCCTGAAGCATGCAGTATGTTCATTTCTGATACAACCATGAGACAAAATATTATACAACTCTAAAAATAAGAAGTTATGCATTATCTCTCCAGAATTAATCATATTTATTTAGTTTCAGATGCAATTGCATAGCAATAAGTTGAAATTTCAAGTCATCACAAGCAGATGGTATTACTGCCTTTTTAGAAGGGACAAATTCACTATTAAAAATTAGACTACCAGGTGTTAAGCAATGATACTGAGTGCAGGAACACGGCCCTCAAAACAGAACATGCAATAACATGCATTTAGTGATGTGAATACAATTTCATATGTTGTGACAGGTTAGAAATCATAATTCAGCAGGGTAGACCACCACCCAGATACAAACTATTTAAGAGTCTACAATCTACCTTTTCCGGCCAGACAATAAAGTATTCCAGGCACTTGTAAGTGCTGGATCAACATGCCACGAAGCACCAGACCTCTCCGGCCCAATAATAAGCCATCTGTATGAAGGTCGCTGGTTTCCATCTAAAACATCAAATAAGTCTTCTTGAAATAGATGAGGCACACTGTAATCCTTCAACAATCCTGGTGCAGATTCCCCAAACTGCAAATGTAGAAAGTTGAGTCAGAATCTCAACTGAAAACAATACATAGCATGAATACTACTAAAATCACAAGCACCTTGTAATCAAACACATATAATGGATCTTCATCATGCTGAATATTGATGTATGAGACATAATCCTTAAGTTTCATTGAGATACTTCGAACACTCCTTTGAGAAATCTTAAAAGCTGTATCCCCATGTCTCATCAATAGCTGGTCAACTGTCCATGTATTCTTCGCAGGCCAAGTATCTGCCAATCCACTAAGCAAAACCTGGTATGCAGTTTGAACCCATGAACAAAACAAATCAGATATTATTATCTATTCAAATTTCTTATATGTTACATAAATTGCCAAAGAAAAACATCAGGAAAATTTTTCCTTCTTTTTGCATATAAAAGGACAAATAAATAAAGGAAAAGCTTTACGATTATCAAAAGCATGATCATGTATGGTTTTCTTTAATTTTTTACTTCACACTTATATGTGTTTTTGGGACTAGAGCATGTTATAACTATTGGTAAAACCTCCCAAATAATAAATAATCAGAAATGGTGGAATACACGGTGGTAATAAGTTCAAGACATATCAAGGCTCGAACTATATTTTGGCTTGTGATCAATCAATATATATTGATAGTAATTAAATCGGCATGCAAAACAAGAACATGCTTGCGCATCATTGACCAACTCCATGCCAATTTTGATTCATTTCAAAGTGAACAATACTTCAATTGATTCGAAGCGCTTAGAAATAAAGTACAGAAATAAGAAAATCATGTTAATAGATCAACTAAGGTAAACTACGTGAATCGTATTCAACTAGACTCATGAAGGGAAATGGAAGTCATAACACAAGAAAAGGTTGAATTTGTATTGCTGTTGCTAGTTATAAACATTTTTTCACTGAAGGGCCATGGTTATTATGAGAATGGTGGCCAATCATGTGTCACAGTGAAAGTAAGTGTATTGTTTCCCATATCTCAATATGAAGTTACTCATTGAATCTAAAATCAATAAATTACAGCATACCGGTCCTTCAGCACATTCACAATCAAACTCCTCTCGAGTGATGATTTTCTTTCTTTTCACACGTTGATTATCAAAAGAGAAGTCATTCAGTATGGTATGGCACCTATAATATCTTTTGTATAAGAATGGAGAATAGAATCCTGCAAAAAGGTACATGTCCAATAACTTAATATAGCTAATAACCTGTAAATGTAGTCATTTTATGAATACAAAATATGAAGAAAATCTTATAAATATCCCTATGGAGGAGCCTCTACAAGCAATATTTATCAAATTAATAGCTATATAGCTATGGCATCAGAACTTTTACCATCAAAATGCAACGGCCTTCCATAATCTTCATATTCAATTGGCGGATTCTCTCTGCATTTCGAAACACAGTACCAAATTATGGTGTTAAACTAGCAAACAAACAAAAATGAAACTAAGCATTAGTAACATGATTTAGGAGACGTACAAATACAATGCTGTTTTCTTCCAAGAGCCTTTGTACTGAAGTTGACCACTCGCTTTCTTAAGGCATAGACTCGTCCATAGTGGCTCTTCATTGCAAAATATATACGTCACACTGTGCATTGAAGACAAAAGTCCAAAAAATAAATAATCTAAAAGAACAAATAATCTTAAAGAAAATTTCAGTTTAAGGGCATTCGAAACTCTGTTCCATAAAGTAGTAGGGAAACATTAACTAATGAAGTAACCTTAAAAATATCAAGAAAATTTGACCGTTAAAAGATGCATTACCCTAAATTCAAATGTTCTCTTATAAACAAATTACACAACATGAGATTAGGTTATTGAAAATTAAGATTTTATAAGCTATCTGAACAGATGACAAGACTGGCTCTGGTCTTGGCGAAATAGACAAATTAACCAATGAGAAATTTAAAAGATCGTGAACTGAGATTTATTAGCTAGAGATGATTAAGAAACATCAACAAATTAAAATCCGGTAAAACAAAAGCCTCAGAAACAAAACCTGCTAACGCAAGCGAGACGACCGACGTCGAGAGGAGTGAGGTATTCCAAAATGGAGCAGATGAGTTCATCGGGGAGGACTTTAAGGTCGCCGAGGGCGTCTGGTCTGCGATCTTTTAGTGGGAGTACTTGATCAGGATTCTCCATTGATTGCTTCGCTTGCTACAGAACTAATTCGAAATCTTTTTATCTTCGAATTTTGCGCTTTTTAAATGTTTGCGTAGATTGAAAGCGGTGATTTTGCAAAAGATGGCGGGCTCTGAGCGAAGATTCGCATGGTGTCTACGATGGCAATGGCGCGTGAATTTACAACAGTGTTTAGTGCACGCGGACCGCGGCTGGACCGTGTGTGTTTTGCATTCGGAAAAGATATGTACGGTATCTCTACTTTACGGATTTAACATGCCTTCTTTTCTACTGTATATGTATTTTCTACCAACCTCGAATACATTACGTAATTTACGACAAGTGCTATTACAGACGCACACCAAATGAAATATTTCAATTTATCAATTAATTAATTTTAAAAATTATTATTTATTTTATTATTTAATTTAAGCCTTACAATAATTTATAAATATTGACATATATTTCATATTAAGATGTTGTGATTTTTAAAATATAATTAGGTTAAAATAAAAATAAAAAATAAATAAATTTTTATTAAAATATAATAATATTAAAAATATTAAATATAATGTAAATAAAATTAGTTGAGTCGAGCACATATTTATAATAATTATTTTATTTATATTTAATTTTAAAAGCATAATAAATAATTTAATAAGCATTTGCTTTTACTTTATGCTAATATTAAAATATTAATGTGTAATATTTTAATATTAAATATATGAATTTGCATTTATATATTGCAATCTGTTGGAAGAGGTGGACTAAGGCCCAGGCCCAGTCGTTCGATTTCATTCTTCATTTTTATTTCTTTATTTGATTTTCGCAAACCAATTGAAGAGGAGGATCCGATTGCGTATGCTTTTTAATGGATTAAATAGATTCATGGATTAGACTTGCTCTGTAATTGATTTACTCGTAATGGATCAATTCCGTAAGAATTCAATTCAATCTGTTAATAATAATGTAAAAATATTTTTTTAACTTAATTTAATAAATATATTTAAAGAAATTATTTATAAAACAATTTAGAAGGATATTTTACATTTATTATTAAATAAAAAATATAGTACATAAAGTATTCAATATTATTTTTAACACTTTAATTTTAAAAGCATCATTTTAAAAGAATAAAATCAAAAGAATTCTTTTTTTAGAAAAATGATTATTTTAATGTTATTTTACAAAAATAATCAGGTTTTTTTTTTTTTTTTACCAAATGGATTAAAGAAAATGAAATTGAACGAAAAATGTTTCTAAAGTAAAAAAAACTTAAACAAGTTTTGTCACATATTCGTGCGATCCAAATTTGAATTTAAAAATCTTGAATGAAGCCCAAACTTTTATCATTAACGAATAATAGTAAAATATGCTATAGTCTTGCATATTGGTATCAATGTTTTTTGATTTAGAACAATGATTGTTCGGCGATCAAACTGTGATATAAAGCTGGTGACACAGGGGCTAAAATAAAAAATTTTGAATTACCCCTAAACTTTTAGAATTAGCAAAAAATGGCGAAACATTTCAAAATTTTTACTTATTGATGCCACAAGTTTTGTTTCAGTCCCCAATTGGCGTGAACCAAACCTGTTAAAATTTTTGCATAGGACAGCATTTTCATCCAAATTCAAGTTTTTTAGTCACATTAGTAAGAAAAATTTTTGAAAAAAAAATTGATTATTTTCTTAAAATTACTTATAAAAGTGATCATTTTAAAAAATTTCTTTCAAAACTAAAAAAAAAAAAAAAAAAAAAGGGGGAAACCTCAAATTCTAACCATATTTATTCAACCTTTTGTTCTGTCCTCCAGCTCCTACTATTGCCTTCACTTTCTTACTTTCTGTTCCAACATCTTCTCGTCTTCAATTTTCGCCCAACTCTTAATCTAATCCATTCAAATCCATTTAAGTTGTAAATCGTCATGTAAACAAACGTCTAAGCAATTAAATCATCATTTCACTCTAGTCTTTTATTCTGCCACAGCTCGATATTTTGGTGACCTAAACAACTCAAGACTAGAACTTCTTACCCAACAAAACAAAACAAACCAAACCTAAGTGATGTTATACTTGCACATCACGACATGCCTTCTTCTTATGGTTTGGCGAAAGCAGAGAGTTGACAATTGTAGGAGCCCAAACACAGCATAGGATATGAGTAAGCTAGACTCTTTTGTCTTATGTTATCAAAATTTTATGTTAGGTAAAACCAAGTGTGAATCAATCCTATTATCAACACCTAACCCCAAGTTCAGCACATTCCAACCAACACACAACTCACCAACTTTTCTGAATTTAGTCATAACTCCAGATTTTATTCATTTTGCTTCTTAGTAGTCTCAAACCACCACTTTTCTTCCAGTATACACATACAATACCATAACATAAATTAAATAAAAAATCCAAAGTTAAAACACTAATCCAGCCGCTCAAATTTAGATAAATAATAACACATTTGTGGGGACAGAAGCCATTCTACAGGACTGGCGGCACAAGGGCTTCCTGTGATCTGATCCTCCTCTTTCTAAGGCGCTCTGCAATGATGAAGGCAAGCTCAAGTGATTGGGAAGCATTGAGGCGAGGATCACAGTGGGTGTGGTAGCGTGAACTCAAGTCATCGAATGTCACCGTTCTTGACCCACCAATGCATTCTGTCACATTTTGGCCTGTCATCTCTAAATGAACTCCTCCGGGGTGACTTCCTTCTTGCTCATGCACATCAAAGAATGCTCTCACTTCAGCCTGCACAAATGAAGTAAAATACATGAACACTGGAAATGTATGGTCCCATATCATTAAAAAATATTTCTTCTTAAAGGAAAAGAAAATTAAATCATGCAACAGCTGGCCCCTATCCTTAAGCTATTCAAGAGACACAAGTATTTGTTTTCTTATGCAAACTGAAACTGCTCTCCACAGTCAATTGGCATTTCAGCATAATGAACGCACAAAGAAATCTTTTATATGGCAAAGTACATTCTAAAATAACTCAAAGTGATGAGGGAAATATGACCACCTACCTACCACAGCCTGTCTCTAACTTAACTTATGATATACATGATTGAGGAACCTCATTTGACCATTTTGCCCAAAGATATCTTTTAAGTCCCTTTCTCACCTACTACAACCAGTATCCTTCACTCATCATCTCTTTGCTGGAATAATAAATGAAAACAATAACATATTTTCTTGAAACTACAGAATACCCACATTCATGAGTTGAGTTAGTTGCCCAACTTCGTGAATAACAAAGTGATCAATCCCATAATGTAATTAAAGAAATCTCTAACAGCAAAGCATGCTTATAGACATTGGTTGGGCCATAGAATTAATAGCAAGCACTATTTGGTGATTTTGGGAATGTTACACTGACAAAACAGCTCAGTTAGTCAGTTTGTTCAAATAGCATCTAATGGTTACATTATTTTTCAATAAAACCTGAAATAAATCCACTTGAGCATACCAGAGAAATGACATTTAATTTAGTATTACTCTCATTTATTAAGCTCGCTAAGGAAAGCAAAATGAAACAACTTCAAATTATGCAATCAAGACATTCCTATGTATTGAATACTCTGACAGATTACTTTTAACCCCTACCTATGTCTAAATCAAAGCAAAGAAAACAAGCAATGAGTATTTACCCTGATGGAATCAAAAGGACGAGTTTTGAGACCGCACGGAGCCTTTATGGTGTTACCATGCATGGGATCACTGACCCATGTGACAATTTGACCCGCCCGGCGGACTGCCCTAATTAGATGAGGAAGTTTCACTCTCATGTTCTCAGCACCCATTCTAGTGATCACAGTTATCCTCCCTGGCTTATTCTGAGGATTCAGAATCTCAACGAGCTTAACCAGTTCATTGGGATCCATCTTATCACTAACCTGCAGTACAAGAGATAACCCATAATTATTTATCAAATCACATAGAATCTATGCATTTACATAAAAGTAGCAAGCAGTTGTCAAACTGGATTTGGGAATTGAACAATATTTACTAAAATTCAGTTAAAGGTCAGTGAGCACGACTCGTTTTGGATGAGAACCATGCACATACAAATAAAATACTCATGATATCGGCAGAAACCAGCTTGGCCAACATGAAGACCATTTAGAGGTGGATTTTCATGCATTCAAGGTTTGCCGAAAACTGGTTTAATTCATTTTCTCATACATAGCGTAATTAATTCAATTGCAATAAATTAAACAATGTAAAAAACCAATGTAATTACCTTAATGCCCAGGGGATTTGCAACACCTTTCAGAAACTCAACATGTGCACCATCTAGCTGCCTGGTCCGTTCTCCAACCCAAAGAAAATGGGCTGAGCAATCATAGTAAAGACCAGAAGTAGAATCCAATCTGGTAAGAGATTGCTCATATGGCAAGAGCAAGCACTCATGGGAAGTCCAGAACTCAGTAGTTGTCATGATAGGATGGTCAACAGTGAGTCCAGCAGCAGCCATGAATCCAAGGGCCTCATCAACACGGTGAGCAAGTTCCCGGTACCTGCCATACCAAGATCATAATTGAGAAATGGAAACAAACCACAAAATTATGAAATATGTAACGTCCCGATTATCCATCTATATCCAAGATAGCTATATAGGTACCCTTAGTAAACCAATCATGACCAAAACAAAAGATTCCAGCTGCAACAAAAAGTATGATACTTTAGATCAGCCGGTGTATTTCCATGTATGCATGGGATATAAATGGAATCTAGTAGGATTTACTTCCATAATCCCTCAACACAACAACAAATTGGCAATCATCCTCAGAAAACACGCGAAAAACAGACCTGCTGATTTCAAATAAACACATTCTAAGCAAGTTATGAAAAATATTTTCAACACCCCTAATAAGGTTATTTTGGACAATTTGAACACCACAAGATGTTAACAGTGATATTGATGCAGACGGCATAGTCTACACGAAACAAATTATCCAGCCTCTGGACCATGTATAATTGACCTCAAATAAACAAACATCATGAAAAAGTAAAATGTGATATGACCAATATCTTACAAGGTATCCGGAAGGACATCAAGTTTAAAAATTTACCAAATTGAATCGAAGAAAGAAAGTTAACCATCAAATAAAGAAAACCAACAAAGACCAGAATTAACAAGGCTTACCTATCTCCCTGTTCGCTGTGTTCCGTGAAATCCAAATTCCACTGCGTAACCCTCTGCATGGCAGCATATCCACCAGTTGCAAAAGCCCTCAGAAGATTCAAAGTGGCGGCTGACTGACAATACGCTCTAATCATCCTTTGCGGATCAGGAATCCTTGATTTCTCGTCAAACGTGTCTCCATTAACGTTATCCCCTCTGTAGCTCGGCAGATTCACTCCGTCCTTCTCCTCAAACGGCTCCGATCTCGGCTTTGCAAACTGCCCCGCCATTCTCCCCACCTAAACAAAACAATCCCAAATTCAAAAAAATGCAAAAACAAAACGAAACGAAACAAAAGAATAACAATACTGCAAAAAATTCACCTTAACAACGGGCATTTGACCGCCGAACATTAGCACAGCACCCATCTGGAGAAGGATTCTGAAGGTGTCACGAATGTTGTTAGCATGAAATTCTTTGAAACTCTCAGCGCAATCTCCACCTTGGAGTAAGAAAGCTCTGCCCATGGCGGCCTCACCTAGCCGCTCCTCCAAGCTCCTGGCTTCGCCAGCGAACACAATCGGAGGAAAAGCTTCAAGAGTTTTGAGCACCGACTCGAGTTCCTCTTGGTTAGGGTACTCCGGCAGCTGTAAAGCCTTCTTAGATTTCCAGCTGTCAATCGTCCATTTTGTGGGACCCACATTGTGAGTCTTGATGATTGGCTCGGTTGCTTTAGTATTTGTTTTCACAGTAGATGACGGTTTAGCGGAGTCGGCAGCGTGGACGGCGGAGATGGGGAGGATGTTTGATCTGGGTTGGGTGATGAACGACGGAGATTGATTCTGAATGAATGATGATTTGGTGGGAGTAACTGATGCGCTGCCAACAAGAGCCATAATTGCTTTTATTTTTTTTCTCTTTTCTTTGTTTTTTTTGCTTGTTGAAATGCAAATGAACGATTTTCAATAAGCGGAGGCTCTTATTGTGGGAGGAACCTGGAGAGAACTGGCAGAGAGATGACAAGGGTTTTATAAGAAAACGGCGTGGGAGCGTGTGAGAACGGGGGAGGTAGTTAAAGGGTATTTTTGGTGTTTAATATCTGAGGGGTATTTTAGGAATAATGATTGCAATATAAATACATTGTAGTTTAATTATGGTTACTCATGGATTGGTTACCAACTAATGATGGTTAAAGGCCGCGGCGGCGGCGCGGCATAAAGCCGAGCCCGAACAGTGGAAACCAATAGTGCCGAGACGCAATCAAGAAGTTCAGATATTTAGGATTAACAGAAATCCATACGGATACAGAAGTGGCGGGCCCGACTAGGATCAATTTTGGCCCGTTTACTCTTGGAAAACAGGGCTAATTTTTCAATGTTATTAAATTCGGATCAGACATGCCATCTCTCTGCTCGATCCTGTTATTAATCCGATTTTATTTATAAAATTAATTATGTTTTTATTTTAAATTTATAATTTTTTAAATATAAAAAATAAATATTAAATATTAAAATAAAAATGTTATCGTTGTAAAAATATAAAAAAATTTAATTTGTATTATAATTATTGTTGTGGACATGTAAAAAATAATAATAATTCAATATACATTGATAAAATAAAGAATTCGAACAACAATAAAAGTGATTTTAAAACTTAAATTATTAAATAAAAATATAAAGTTAGATAAAATGAGACAATATACGTGAAAAATAATATGATACAAAGCATATTACAATACAAATTATTGTTTAGTAGTCGGAAAAGGAAACAGTGAAGAACAAAGATACCTAGTGATATTTGATAATGATAATGATAATAAAAAATTTACACTATAAACGAAGTTATTCGTGAAAGAAAAGTTTTCAAAAATTTATTAGGTGAAAATTGGTTGTTGAGAAGGGCTGTGACATACTTTATCTAACATTTTAAATCAAGTGTTGGTTGTTTAAAATTAATTTTAGTCTTTATAACTTAATTTTAAATATATATATATATATATATTCAAGTATATACTCCAATGTTTGAAAAAAATCACACGTAAGTAAAAATTTTCTTAAAATTAATAAATAGTATTTTTTAATAGTAATATTATTATTTTTTATCGTTACTTAATTAAAAATAATAAAATAATTAAAATAATATTGTGTATATAAATTTTATACATTAATAATATTTTTTACATACTTTTTTTAAAATTTAAACAAATAATAGAAAATACTTATAAAAATTATTTTTTAAAATTTTGATATATAATTTATTTTATTTTGATAAAAATATATAAAGATACCAATTCTTTATTTAATTTAATTTAGTTTAAATAGTTGAAAATGTGAAAAAGTAAGATAATTTTTTATACTCGACACCTTAAAATTTTAACATTTTAAATTTATGCAACAAATTAAATGTGTGTAATAAATTAACACTTAATTTATTTATATTTATTAAATTAAATTAAATATTAAAAGTTAAAAAATAACATATAAGAGGACTTTTTATTAATTTTTTAAATTTAAAAAAAGTATATAAAAATATTATTAACATATAAAATTTATAAAAATAAAATTATTTTAAATAATTAATTAATAATCAAATATAATAATAATATTATTAAAAATGTTACCTATTAATTTAAAAAATTAATATTTATATATAATTTTATCAAAATTGATATTTATATCACCTTCAAAAAGAAAGTCAAAGACACTAAAAGCTTGATTTGTAGTCGTGGCTAAATGCGAGTAGGAGGGGAAAAAGTTCCAGTGGTAACCTACTAAAGCGGGAATTGACTAATAAGACAAGTATAGTAAAGATAAATTCCTACGTGGTAGGTGCGGTTTTAATTTCATTTATGTTATTCTAACATCTTAGCTTTGCTTTGCTCTATTTGACCCCACGTGAAAAAACACCACAATTTATATCATATTTTAATAGCTAAACTTTTCTTGCTCTCCTTTCTTTCTTTCTTTCTTTCTTCAATAATAATTCTATAAATACATTTTGGATTTAATATTTGTTTATTGAAAATTAATTTTGTGATTATTATTGTTTTATCGTAGTTTATTTTTAATATTTTATAGGTATTTTGTTATACTATGAATTTTATCATTTCGAGTAATTCACC
>CP135570.1:4060689-4141221 GCA_032401905.1 Swietenia macrophylla | reverse complement strand
AAGTTATTTATATAATAATATGATAAAATCATGGAGTGCACAAATTTATTTTAAAATTATCCAATAAATTAATAATTATATTAAATAAATATATACATGATATAATATTATTATTTATATAATTGTATTAAAAAAATTACTTTTTTTGAATAACATGTAATATTAACTTGAATAATAATATGCTATTTTAAAAATAATTTATCGTATATTAATTATTTTTGATAGCTCATATCTCTTCTTTTTTGACTTATTTGTTTATTTATATATTTTATTATTTTTATAATTTAATATTATTAGTTTTAATTTTTAAAAATATTTGATAAAATTAAAAAATAAAAAATTAAGATAGTTGATTCATAGAATATTTTATTTTTGAATCTGAACCGAGTAAAATCCAAATGGATTTTGTTCATCCTTAATTTCTTCCGAGTAGAATTTTTTTAATATAAATAATATTTCTTTTTAATTGGATATAAAGAAAAAATGGGCCCAAAAATATAATTATTTACGGAAAGTAAATAAAAACCCCCCATAGAAATATTTACCGCAAGCCCAGCTGATACTCCATACGTGGAAGGTAAAAACTGGGAGCTGGCATATTCCCATGGTTAACAGCAGAAACAAGTGATGAGATCCAAATCAGGAGTGTGAAAATAAAGAGAGAAACTGGTGGTGGGTGGTGGGCCTCTACCTATCATGTGCATCACAAATTTTGGATGTCGGCTGGCTAACATATGAACTTTTTGAAAATATTGATTGAGAGGATGATTGATTGACTGATTGATCGGTTGTCTCTTTAATAAATAGTAACACCAATGGAGCTGATAGGTAACCTTCAACATTATTTGATGCATTTGTTCCTGCCATGCACCACCATTTTTATTTCACTGAGCTTTCAAGTTGTTTTATTTTTATTTTTATTTTTATAATCAAGCATGTGGCACGTGCGACACTTGTTTTGAGGGAAATTCTGTTTTAGGCAATCCAATCCCATCCAAATTGAATAGTCAAAAAGTTCACATGTCTCAAGACAAGCAAGTGTATTTGAACAGCAACGAGTACAAGATCCAAAGACGGGAATCACATGTAATCATGTGACCTCACCTACTACTACGTACTTGTTTAAACCACAAGGAAGAGTTGGTGATTTTATTTATTTATTATTACTAGTATTCAATCCGTCCTATAATCAAAGTGTTGAAGAATGAGACGAACAGTACAGAATGTCACGCTTTCAAGTTTTCTATTTTATGCTGTCCAAGGAATTTGGTCTCACGGGATAATTCTTTAAACAATTCAATAAACTCACGCCACCATCTAAGCCTCTGCTAATGCATCCAAGATTGAATTCTGTGGGCGCAAGAAATAGTTGTTACAAGGCAAGCAGTGAATCACATAGACGGATCAGAAAATTGAAGGCCTGGCCTGTCCTGTCCTGGCAGAAAAGATTAAAAAAAAAAAAAAAAGACGGGCAGTAAACAATTTTGGCATTGCATGAAAAGGAAAGCAGCTGGGACTGCTTGCAAATCTAGTTAGCAATCTGGGGTTTTCTTTTTCAGGAATTGGTGTACTCCCTCTTTAACAGCAAGGGGCAAAAAGAGAAATAAAAAAAAATGTGGAAGCAATGAATTTGCCTTTATTTAGATGAAAGGAGAACCAGATAAGCGTAAAAATAATATGCTTTAAAGTCAATGCCTACTTTAGAGAGGAGCAAGTATCATGCCAGTGTAAAGAATTTTAAATTTTTGATGAAGAAAATAAGGAGAAGCCAAATTCAAGCATTGCTTCCTGCTGGAATATGAATGGGGGCCCATTGACATTGAAAGGCTAGGCTTAAGCTGCTTGTTAAGCGGCTGGCAACCTGGCATTCGAGTCTCGGATGACCTGACTCATCCTTTGTAAATTAGAAATATCAATGCTTGTGGGCCATCTCTCTTTTTCCAACATAGATCGTGTAAATTTGTGACAAATTGTAACAGTATGTCCGATAGAATTATCTTTCCATTTACACAACCTGGAAATTTGACATCAAATTCAAATAGGAGTGCCACTTGGAAAGTAAATGTTACTGAATTCAGCAGGAGTCAGGGAAAGCTAAGCTAAGCAATACAGGGAATATTTGGCTTAGAATGTAAGATTATGAGAAGATTGTGAGATACAAACCACACAAGTTCACTATCATTCCTATTGAAACATACTCTACATATTAGAGCACATAGAATTAGTTCGAAGGTAGAAAATGCTCGAAATAGTAACCGAAAATGATAATGGAAGAAATGACGGAACCTAAGGTGACGGAGGCCAACCATAAATTCCTGCATCCTCATCAATTCCATCATAGAATCTTAGCTCAAGCTCCTCCAGTCTTCCCTCATCGTCCCACATTCCCTCGTAGATTTCATCATCATCATCATAGTCACCCATTTCACCAGCTAAGAATTCCCAGGCCAAGTATTCAGAGCCATCGGAGTAATCTGAGCAATCATCCCAATCATTTGTTTCATAGTAGTCCATAACATGGGGTCCTAAAACCTTCAAGTTTGGGAAATTTCCCTTGATGAACTTGTCGTCAAGTTTCACATCCCAGCACCCTCTCAAATCTAGAAATTCTAGCTGGTTACAGCTTGAAAGGATCTTAAGAACAATTTCAGTGCTAATAACATGGTAAGCCATTTCAAGCCGCTTGAGCTTAGGCATGGTTGTGGCAATGGCATTAGCCTCATCATCTTGTGAGAGCTTGTCTGCTGTAGATGAAGGGTGCATGTTTCGGCATAGACTCACCAGTAATTTACAGTGCTTTCCTATGGCAACTAAAGCAGGAGCACCAATTTTACTGCAATAGCTCAAATCCAAGAAAGTGATCATAGGGAGCCTTCCGGCAATCTGTTCTACAATGGAGTTGCTCATTTCACTTCTTGGCAGTCGCAAAGTCTGAAGGGAACCAGCACTGCAAAACCAATAAAAAAGACACATACCAGCAGCATAGTAAAGTAAACAAAGAGTCATTAGATAAGAGTAACTTTGGAGTAACGAGGAAAATGTTGCGGAATCCAATTATTTGGAAGATTTATTGGAGATTCATTGCTATTTAGCTGAGTAAATTTTGCAAACATATCAAAAACAGGAAGATGATTACAATCAGATTGATAGTTACATATCATGATAGTTTAAACCACTGAATTGTTTAAGCATATCAAAAATGAAGACGACATAAATATGGGATCCATGGCTCCGCATAATCCTAATAGTTAAATGCAGCTCACAGCAAAACAAAAAAATTGAGAACTAAACAGGCTTGCGACAAGAATGTGCAATTTTGCTTACTTCTCTGCAATTATGGACAAAATTGTATCATTGTGAAGGCCAGAGACACAGAGCTTGCGGAGAGATCCAGAACTTCTCGCGATCAACATCTGAAGCATCCGATCCAGTTGGTCGGATTTGCATCCATTACTCCATTCCTCAATGTCAATCTCTTGCCAGCAATATGGCCCGGTTACTGCTTTACACCATGATTTGCAGACCCTGGGAATCACCGTTAGTACCTCCTGGAGTGATAGATGCCTAAAGATTAGCCCTAGTGCATCCGGTATTAGTTCATCCCAATGCCTAAAATCACTTTCCCGTTCCATTTAAGATACTGAACACACAAAATGTTACAAACATTGTCACAGTTAGCCTCGTTCTAAAGCTGCATCGGACATTCTCAATGTGCACATATAACTTGTATGGAAGATAGCACCGACAATTGGCATGTATAATAGGCAATTATAAGAAAAGATATGAGTGGAAGATCTCTGTCACATACAAAGTCATCACTAGTTTTCAAATTCCACTGACAAATAGTGAAGAACTATCCTTTCTACAACAAGAAAACATTAGAAAACCCAACAATTTTACAATAAAATGAAGCCTTACAGTGAAAAGCAAGATTTCATAATATAAGCAAGGAAAATGAATAATCAAAGAGAGAGCCTCAGATCAATAGAGCAACAACAAAGAAGAGAAAAAAAGAAAAACTTTTTTCGGTAATAACAAAGCAAGGACCAGATTTAGGGTAACTCGATAGAAAAAAACCTGGTTCAGTATAATTTGGTCGAGAAAACCTGCCAAAGAACTAAAAATTGATGCATAAAAGACGCAAACAAAGCAGCTCTGTAGATCCAACAAAACCCAGTTCATAAAACTGCCTAAAAAACTATCACGCATGAGAATCAAACAACATACAATTACAAGAAACTTCATCAGAGAACGAGAGCAAAGTGCACTAAGATAAGCTGCTCACGATTCTAACTCTCAAGCACCGAGACAAAATAACTTGAACATAAACCAAATCCCCACATGCAAATTACAAAGAGATTAAACTGGACTCAAAACCCAACAAAAAACGAGGATAAGCAACTAGAACCCTGCTTCGTGGCCAATAGAGTGCAGCTGCGAAAAGAAAATCAGTATGAGGAAGCAGAAATGTTAACTAAACCACAGCGACTGTAACCCAGTTGCGAACTTTCATGCCCCGAAGACCAAAACAACTCATGGCATTCATCATAGCCTCAATTTCTTTTCTCTAGCTCTGTTTCCCAGTATCCAACCAAAAGGCAGAAAGAAAATAATAGACCAAAATTTACATGCATCCAAATTTACTGAGGTTTTTTCTTCAAAAGACACAGGCTTTCTCGATTTAGATTATGCGAAAGAACTCACCGGTTTATCCGCCACAAAGATAGGGAAAAAAGAGCGCAAAGAAAAGTTCAGAGAGAGAGAGGCTCAATGAGAGAGAGGGTAAAATAAAAAGAAAAATACAGGAGAAAGAAAGCTACAAAACCAGTCCTCTCTGCCTACCTAACCAAAAGTTATCAAAGCGACCAACAAGAAGAACAAAGAGACGAGAGTAAAAACAAGAGTAAAGGCCAGACTTCTAGTACTGCATTTGGGGTTAAAACTTAGTTTTTCCTTCAAATAAAAATTCAAGAACAGAATTCTTATACCCTTGTGAGAAATAAAAAGAAGTTACAGGGAGACAAATACTGTACATTTTTAATATTGTGGAAATCAGAAGTGCCAAAGTTGGGTGTTAAATTAATGACAGTTTTTCGACAACCACGGCATTGGTAACATTCATTTCATTTGTATAACATTCATTTCATTTGTATTCATGCTCTGTTGAAAGATATTTTCCAAAAAAGAGACACTGATAGATACCTGTGTGGACTGTGTTGATTGATTTTGAGTGTTAAACACTACAGTGTGGACTCTACAAAGAAAGATAAAAGCATTACCCTTTAACCACCGGCTGAAAAAGGTTGGTGTCACCGACAGGAGTCAGTGGCTGAGGTGGTGGTGAACCACGGGTGAGACTAATTGAAGGCCCATTTGAAAATGGGCTGGGTTTTGTTTCAGAAAAGAGTGGAAATTTTGAACGATTAAATTACTTTAGCTTATTTATTTAACCAAAAAAGTTGGTGCAGTTTGAATTGAACCAACTGGTTCCAATGCTCTTCATCATCTATGACTAAAATTGACTATGTATTTCTGACATCTAACTTACTTGGGAATGGGTTCTTCGAAACAATCTGATTTTTTATTTTCATCGATGTGGTTTGAAGAGGTAACGAGGGAAGAAGAACCATTAATACAGAGGTCAAATGTATGGTTTCAAGGGAAAGAAAATCCTGCAGGGGAACTGTTGTGACTGCCAGGTTGCACATTTAATTCCTAACAAGCCTACATTCATTCGTTCGAATTGATATACCAGAGATACAAACGACTCATTATAGTCTAAATTTTCTTTGTTTTTTTAAACCAATAATTTGACGGTTTTTTTTCATTGAAAACAATTTCGTTTTGTGGAAAATAGAGTTGGAAGAAATCACTATCCCTTAAGTCAGCATCATGTAATGAAAAGAGCTGACAGTCTCAAAAATTGGTTTTCTTCCTTACACAAAGGTCCTAGCCGTTGTTCATGTCCAGTTTACTGGAATACAGCAAGGACACGCCAGCAAGAAAGCCAGTTAATTCTTCTGTGTTGTCTAATTTCTGGACAATCTATCTCAAAAAACAGTTACTTGCATTAAATTTCCACATTTAAGGTTAAAAGAGATAAAGTATGTTTAGATTATCAAAGCCCTATGCTACTTTCTTCCTAACAATGGTCAAAAACTGTTGTGTTGGTTCAAGAAGTTGTGAATTGGGATGTTAGTAATTTAGGGGTTTAGGACATAAACTTGAAAAAGTTGAAAACTATTAAACCTTTGTTTGGAACCGAGGTTATTTCCCTTAATTTTAAAAATGAAATAAAAAATATTAAATAATACAAAATTTTTAACGAAATTCGCCCAATTTTTCTTTCACTAAAATTTGTTATACCATACCAAGTCTAAACCCAATTGGATATGAACACAGAAAGGTGACCGATGGACAATAAAGACTTTTAAGCAGGGAGTTGGGAAATGTTGACAACGTGTATAGTGTACTTTAGCCATGGAGAACCTTATAGAGATTGCGTCTGGGAAGGTGGCAGTGGACAGAGCAAGAACAGTATGCAGAATGAATAGCAGATAGTAAAAGCTGACAGTAACAGTATGCAAATGCAGTGCTTCTATTCCGCTTATTTTTAGCTGTTGTTGTGTCGTACTCTTACGGTCCCGTCTCCTTCTACCAATTTTCTTCTCTAAATCAAATAGTTTATCCTTACACGCCAAGTTTCAAGAGAATTAAAAGATAACTACTTGCTTAAAAATGGTAAAAACTACTCAAAGATGCGATTCTAATCTCATAACTAGAAAGGCCAAGGAAGGATGCAAGCAAGCACGCATTCTAAACATGTACACTGTCTTCCTATGAGCATCAGTACAAAATTTCCATCAGGTCCGCAAGGTAATAATATACAATTTGTTGAAATGATCATGCAAAATTTAAAATAATTAATTATAAAAAATTATAATATAAAATATAAAAATTAAAATAATTAATATAAATTTTTTAAAATATATATATATATATATAAATCTTAAAACAAGAATGATCATACCAATGTCTCTTAGGATTGGGGTTGAGAATAGGGGAATGCAAAAACCAAGAAAGAGGCCACAAACTAAATAGTGATTTAGCCAACCATCGCTTTTAGGCATGGAAAAATATTCCATCATAATCCCACGACAAACAAATGCGGAAATTGATGACATTGCAAAGGCATGTTTTGTTTATTGGGGGCCGGGAGGAATAAGCTAGTGTCATTAAATATGCTAGCAATGCTTAGAACAAAAAATTGTACACTGGTTGCTCTGCTTTACCAAATATTCATGGACACAAGGTTTCATTACATAAACTAATGTGGAGGATTGCTGACTTCGATCAAATATTCAAATGCAACATATCATCAACAAAACATAAGGCGGTGACCTAACACCAATCTGCTACAGACAACTAGCCTGAAAAGGAGAAAAACAGAAACAACTCAACAAATTCATATTCCTGAAAGTATTATATTATGATTTAACAAAAGTCTACTGTCATAACTGTGCAAGAAGCCTTCTGGAAAATCGTTCTTTTGTTTCCACTGCATGTATGCCAACAATGCCAAAACATCAAACTACTCCCTGTATTAAAAACAAAGGAGGAAGTAGTTAACAAAGCATTAAATTTTTCAATGACAAACTACTGCCTGTACAAGGATCACGGTGAATTTTTCCATGACAAAGAAGCAAGCAACAATCACCAATCAGAAACTAACTCTAGCGGCATGTAGTCAAAAGCTACACACATGTAGACATCAGGACATTTTCCTTGTGAAAATCTAGGCAGCCAACGAGACCTACAACCTAACAGCTAAGGACTGAACAAAATATTTACAGAGTTAAAACCATGATTGATAATATATAAACACCATAGAACATGCACACATAATACCAGATCATGAGCAAATTTTTGAGATTTCAGGAATACAAATATTAACCATCTCCACGTCGAATAAAGGACGTCATTTATAATGTAAATGGCAGCATTCAAAACATTCAAGCACAAACATCATAATAAGGTCTAGAAGACATTCAAAGAAATAAAAATCAATACGCAGAATAAGCAGAGAGTGAAAAGAAAGTAGAAAAAAGTTACAGGGCTGCAACTTAGTCAAATGCGAACTATAAACCGGTTATATAAACGAACCCACCTCTCTGTATTTGGAGTTATTCCTCCATCCTTGGAACTAACAACAGAGATAAGATCATATGCAAAGTGATCTCAATTTTTTGACTACAACAATCTGGGGGACGGAATTTTCTATTACTCAAAACGTCATCGTCTTTCTCTCCATCATATGCAAAGTGATCTCAATTTGCATGACATGAGCGGCTTAAACCTTGAGGCACAGCGAGATATGGCTGTGGACAAGGGATATGGTTAATCTAATTCAAGGGAAAATATAGAGGCTGTGCACCTGGTTACGAGAACAAATTCAGAGAATGTAGCCACATTTGTGTTCTTCTACAGTGGGCTTAGAGGGACCTATGCAAAGGAAAGATTGAGCTCCCTCCAGTCCTTGTAGTTACCGAGTACCTAACATCCCATGTATTTCGATGTGGGATGCACAAAGCATGAACATTTTGCAGCTTCAACAAAGTCTACCTTTCATTCAGGATACAAAACCTCGTTTCAATTTGTCTTACTTTGGATATATAACACATCCATATCTAACCTTTAAGTGACCTTGTTAAGGAAGTAAAAGACCTACTTACATAACTAATTTTAATCGGCATCAAATTGATAAGAAGAAGGTCAAGCCTATTTTGAGAAAGTAAGGCATGTCTTCTCTTGTATTTACTAATTTTTCATCCTGATTGATAACTATCATACATTATTGAGAAGCACTATATCCTCACCACGCACCATCAATGAATGTTCAAATATGAATACTAATGGCAAGCATGTTGCATAAACTTGAAATTAGTGTTCACAGACTAGCAGTAATGTACTGCAATATCTACACACAACACAATCGACCTCAACCCATTAGCTTGAAAAGGCTAACCCAGTTATATAAAAGAACTACATATCAACTAAGCTCAAGTAATTAGCAAATGATAATAAAAAGTAAGCACTAATTTCAACTCAAAAACATGCCGAAGTCCATATTTAGTCATCATTTCCAATTATCAAGGGCATCAGAACTATGTTAAATTTTGTTTAAACAATTCTGTCAATAATTTGATCATACCTTAATCAAATGCCATAAGTAATAACATCCAATCAAACTACAAACAAACAACCAATACGCAGATCATTCAAAATAGAGAGAAAAGTTACATACCATCTAATGAGCCATCCAAACAGAAAATGCTGCATAATGGGGACCTTCTCGAGTACCTCAGCCCTGTACATTTTCAGCAAGCCACTGTTGACCTTGTTCCAATTAGGCACACCACTAATATCGTCCAATAATGGAGAGTGTTCTGCAAATATTCCTTTCTTCACCTTCTTTACAAACGCGATACAGGAAAGGTACATAAACTCATTTGAAAAATTATCCAAAATATCCTGATTATGAATAGATTTCGGCTTCATATACTTGTGATCAATCAACTGAGAAGAACCAAATATAAACGGCAAGAAATGATAATCATCTAGCCCCCAAACACCGTGCGATCCCGCAGGTTCCAAACAGTATACCAATTGCAGCTTCCTCATTAACTCTAAATATTTAACAAAAACCCTAGCCACAACACCTTGATAATCCTCTTCTTTAATTACGCCCATTCTCGCTAAGCAATATAACCAGGCAGCGAAATTTGTTTCATGACCGGTACCGTAGTCAATACGACTCCAATTACCAAAACTGTCGTTGAAATACGGAACGATCTCGATGGTGGCAACTTGAAGCTCGTTTGGTAAAAATCGGAGCATTAACGACTCGCTGTTTTCAGTTAATCGGTTGTTCCAGGTTCGGTACGACACGTTACCGTATCGAGCAGATTGTTGAACCGGAGGGATTTCTTCAATCCATTGCATTAAGTCGCCGAGGATTGACATGATTGTGCTAATTGTTTGAGACTCGTAACCAGGATCAGAGATTTTGTGCCCACGGATTGATTCAGAGAGTGCGACAACGAAGCCGAGGAAGTTTTTTCCGGAATCAGAGTCGACGAAGCGACGTGTGTCGTTTGGGGATTGGATTTTTTTGGACGGCGGCTGGAATTGAAAAGGGCGAGAGATTGTGGGGACCTTCTGGGATTGAGGAACGGGGGCGAGGATTATGGCTTGGGATTGGTTGTTCGGAGGGAGGTTAATGGCCGGGGCGCGAATCGGGCGGTATGTCGGGGGTGGAGATGTTTCGGAGTACGACGTTTGTGGTGGTGGCCGGAAAGAGGTGGGGCCGCCGCATTTGGCGCAGCTTGTTATTGTTGTTGAGGTGGAGGTGGTTGCAGATGGCGGAGGCATTTTCGGGGATTGGTGATCTTGCTTCTGTGATTCGGGTTCCATATTTGGGAGGAGTGTGAGCGAGCGCGAAAGAAGATGGAAATGAGAATGCTGTACGGTTTTGTTTGAACTTTGAGGAGTGTCCGTGAGAGATGGGCCGGTTTCTAGGATTTGTTAACCATGCCCTCTCTCTGCCGGAATGTGAGTCGTTGGTCAGATCCGTCGTTCACTATTTCATGGATTGTTTTTAGATCATGCCCGACTTTGCGCTTAGAGTTCAAAAGCTTATTTGCGTGCACAACGTGCCTATCTTCCAACTGTGTAACGTAAGGCCGACTTGCCGTTTGTCATTTGTAATTTTCCCGGTCTATTGGTTGCGTTATTTCGTTTGTATAACATTAATGAATTAAGTTGTTCAATACCTAAACGCAATGATTTGGGTAACCATTTGTAGGTAATCTCTTATCGCTCTACAGAAACATCCCACAAGAATCTAAGGATCATGTAAGATGTTCTTTTCTTCGATGAAACTCGATAACACATCACATTTTTCACCATTAGCTTTAAGTAATATTACAAATTATGTTCTTGATTACAATATTATTATCTCATTGATTAATTACTTGAAAAGAATGGAATTAAAATTGTAAAAAGATGGTAAGTGCACATAGTGCTTTGCAATCCTTTTATTGATACCTAGAGAAAATTACAACCACGTCACACCAAAACGAATCGTTTTGAAGTAATTATAAGCTCATACGAAATCATATCTACAAGCAATCCGTAATACTATTGCATTTACATACATAAATTTATCACACGATTGTTTTGCACGCACGTGTATTTGGGTCCCACATTGCCGGCAACAAATACTTACGCCTACTCGCGCCAATAGCGTTATAGCTAGCGCCGGTTGTTTTGTCTACCAGAACCTCCCCAGGAAAACCCGGGTACGCTCCTTTCCCGAATATACCCGTGCACGAGCTCACGGCCTCCAAAGGCGCGTTAGGCGTGCCCTGAAAGTACCCGTTGTTAAACGGATTTGTCACCGTTCCGGCCAATACCGTGGCCAGATTGATGATCATACCGTCAACACCCACGTCTCCGTTAGGAGCGACTAACGGCGAAGTTTGTGGACCGTAAATAGGTTGGTGAAACGGCCACGCGCACTGTCCAGGGCACTGACTAACTGAGTTACCCACCCAGGCGTAAGCGAACTTGCCCTTCTTGCTTTGACCAGAACCATGGGTGCCACAACGACTCATACAGAATCCTTCGACCACCACGTCAGCAGAGGTCAAAACGACGTTTACAAAATTATCCTTAACCCCTGCTTTGGAAGCTAATGCTGTAATTTGCGGGATTTTCAGTGATTTTGCCAGCGAGTAATTTTCGTCAAGGACTTGCTTCCCTACAACGAGCAAGCGTGAGCCGCCTTTATATTTCCCAGTAATCTGCCACCACGAAGAGACGGAAGGTGGCGAGGTTTTAACAGAGCTGAGAGAATGAAGAAAATCAACGATTATAGACCTTTGGATAGGAGAGAACTTGCCATACCAAACAAGATTAACCGTAACGTTGCCGTTTAAAAGTGGACCGTTGTGATACTTTAAAACAAGGGGCCGTTGCTCGACGGGAACCGAGAGTTCTCTCGTCGTGGCAAGGCAAGAAGTGGGCGGAGACATAGAAAAGAGCAATAGGAGTGAAGAGAGAATCGCAAGATTGTAAATAGAAGCCATGCAGAAAGAAAGAAACGGTTTTGTTGCTTGAAGAGAGAGTGGGTGTGCGTCGAGGTATTTATAGCGGTTCAATTCAAGTAGTGCGCAGGGAGACCGCTGGCTACTTGAACAATTGTTAAAAAGGTGCCGCGCGAAGTTGACTTGTAGGGCGTTAAAGACGCCGATTATTAAATGACTTTAAATTTGGAAATTAATGACGTTGTCGCTAGTTAGGACCTGAAGTGCGTGTTTATTAAGGCAGGCGTACGCAGGGCAGATTTCTGGCTTGGGTTTGTTCTTATCCTCGGCTGATCCGGTAGCTTCGCGGGAGACATGCGTGCTATTTCTTAGTTTACTATTCATAAAGTTAGAAGAGTAATGCTAATTGGGGTTTTGCGGAGAATTAACAATAACGCGGTTTATCCATCCCTTTAATTTTTTGTTTCCTACTTTACAACTGTCTTCTCTGCATGCATCAATTGAATGGAAGTGTGCTTAATGTCATGGGTAATGACATTTTCCAAGTCGATAGTTATATTGCTAAGTCTTCCCACTGAATTGAATTTAGTACTATCTGTTTAAACTTTAAATTTTGTAACGTTTCAAGATCACGCATTCATTCACTTGTTGTGATGAATCATTAAGAGTGACATAATCATGAACTATAATGCAAGTGCTATATGATTAATTAAGCGTAGCTGGATTATTATAGAATGGCATCATATAGTGGTGGAGAGTATTTTAGCATGGAATTCATGAAGATGGTATTAATTCAGTCTTATTAATTATTGTCATGCATTCTTAATTTAACTGATGTCGATCATACAGAATACCAAGCATTACTCTCCCTATAATATTATCCACAAGTGCTTCCCAGCTCGATTCATAAATTAATTACACTCCCTAACTTTGTAGATATATGCTTAACAATGATAAATAATTATACACTAATGAAAAGCTAATCTAAAGCTGATGTGTCATGATTGGCTTGGGGGTCGATACACATTTATTAATTTAACTTAATCATTGAATAAAGCCATTTGTGGATGCTCAGGTTCATCATTCGTGGGAAACAGCCGATGATGCTTAAAATGTTATCTTCATACCGAATGTTTCTTACAATAAATACAAAATTGAAACGTTTGTTTCTGTGGGTTGGTGGAAATTGCTTAAAGTTTCCGCAGGCCGTGAGCTCAAGGACCGTGGGCTTGAAAGCATAAAGTGATACTCACTCCTCTTCATTCCCATGGTTAAAGAGTACGAGTTTTGAATACTTTTAAAAATTAAAAAAAAATTATATTTAAACCATAAATATTAAATTACACTCTAATTAAGCTAAATTTAAGCAAGTCTCCACGGATCTCTAATAACTCGTGTTGCCAAAAAAAAAAAAAAAAGTTTGACCGATAGATATGGTTAGCGATATGTTTCGGGGAATGTGAATGATGTTATGTAAGAAAGAAGTCAAAAGGGTCGGAAAGCCGAGGCACAAAAACTAAACAGAACTTTCGGAAAGTTAAATTTGAATATTAAGAGACGAGGCAGGGTGGTCGGTGCTGTCCTATGACAATTTTAAGAGATGGAAGTGAACTGATCACAGAATGCACGCACATGAACGAGTGGTGTGGAGCGGGCGGATTTTGCATATATGGTGCGCGAACCTGGCGTGTAAGTTACGGGTCATTGTTACTACTGTACTTAGTGGAGTTGCAGCGAGGCTGCCTGCTTAATGCCTTGTGCTTATGGGCAGCGTATGGTATGGGATACGCGTGTAGTGTTTACGTGTATGGTCCATGTACACTGTTGAATGAATATACTGACACTCGATGGTTTAGAATTTGCCAAATCACGGGACATTGCAAGAGCCGAAAGTGATCTTACATATCACACATATCTTGATCCACCTTTCAGTCATTTATCTTCTCCGATACTAAAAATAAAATAAACAAAATAAACAAATACTTCTTAGAGCAATAGGTTCAATGAACATGTTGGACTCTCCCATAGTCCCCATTCATACGCAGGGGCACATAAGAAAGAAGCTATCCTCCAAGTTAGTTATGATTTCCTCAATTATTGCCGTTCGTTAAAGAAATTGAGCTGAATTGAAGATTATTGATACATTCTGCCATGTTAATGGAATCAATTTTATTTAGTTGCAATTTTTTCCTCTTAGGGGTTGCTGTTGTTTGCCCCAAAGGTTCTGGGTACATTAAAACAAGCTACTGTAGCCACCCATAATGCCAGTTAAAGCCTTTTCACTAATTAAGTTGAACTTGGAGAATGGAGAGAACTTTAAATTGTTACCAGATTTAACAAACTCATCTATAATATTTAACCTATGGCCAATTTGAACCAAGGATTTGTATTCCTTCGATTTACAAGCCTTTTTTCTTTTAATAGCCATTGTAATGTAAATCTCAGTGTATAAGAAATTCAAAAAAAAATTCATTTTTATTATTTAAACTTGTAATACAAACGAATGAATAAATGAAAGAATATCTCACATAAGTTCTACCGCCTACGATTTTTATCCTCTTTGACATGTACGAGTTACAATGCCTTAAACCAAAGCAGCACATTTTGATGTTGAAGGGTCGATCAGAGCTGGAACCAAATACTCTCTCCCGTTAGAACCGTGGGCGTTGTAGCTTGCACCAGATGTTGGGTCAACCAACAAGTCTCCAGCATAACCAGGATAAGCCCCTTTCCCATAAATTCCAGGACAAGCCGATGCTGCCTCCAAGGGTGCATCTTTGGATCTTTTATATAATAAATGAGCATAGCAGAAGGAAACAGAAGTCAAATTGACTTCTTCATTCGTAATGGATTTTGCTTTCGATTACGGCCACAAGCAAGTGAAATCAAATTCAATTTGATTTCGTAAATTAAGGCGGGGAAGTAAAGAATGTGATTGGGCGAAGTAGGCGACTATTTTCACTATAAATAGGCGTTTTTCCTACTTCAGTTTTCATCATCCCATACAGTTACATTCTATCCCAGTTCAATTTTTCTCTTTCCCATAACTTTTCAATTCTTTTCAGAATATTACTAAAATTTTGGTTGAGTGTATTCTCTAAAATATTTGAAAAAATGGTATTGAGTGAGAAGTTATAAATTCACTTTTTATAGTGGATTTTTCTATCTTGTCCGTGGTTTTTTACTCCGATTAATTTGGAGGTTTTTTACGTAAATTCTGTGTTATTTATTTTTCATCTTCTGTTATTATTATCACTGCATGGTAGGTATTGCCTCCTAAATATAATGAAGGCTAAGCCTTTTACTTTTATTACTGTGATAATATGATAGTCACTGCCTCCTAAATATTGTGGAAGGCTAAGCCTCCCTTTTATATTATATATTATTGTTATACCTATATGGTTGGCAACGCCACTTAAATTATGGAAGACTAAGTCTTCTAAACGTAACAATTATTTTGAATTTCATTGATAGCTGTAGTTGAAAGTCCCTGAAGTATCTTGACAAGTGGTATTAGAGCATCAAGTTGTTGTACTCATTCAAAGAGATACTTTCTAAGTACGTGGCATTGTTCACATACACGTGAAATAGTGGAAACTAGTTCGAGTAGATCGGGACAATGGCAGCAAAGTTTGAAATTTAAAAGCTCAATGGGAGTAATTTTTCGTTATGGAAAATGAAAATGAAGGCAGTTCTAATAAAAGATAAGTACCTGGCGGCTATTGAAAATAGACCTGCAAATATCACAAATGAAAAGTGGAATGAAATGAATGAAGATGCAATGGCTAATCTACACCTAGGATTAGCTGATGAAATATTATCAAGCGTTGAAGAAAAGAATACGGCAAGAGAGATTTGGGATGCTCTTACAAAATTATATGAGGCAAAATCACTTCACAATAAAATTTTCCTCAAGAGAAGACTCTACACTTTTCGAATGTTAGAATCAATGACTATGATAGAACATATCAACGCCTTAAAACCTCTATTTTCTTAACTCACAACGTTGGGTCATAAAATAGAGGAAAATAAACATGCGGAGCTTTTACGTCAAAGTCTACCAGATTCGTATGATCAATTTGACAATTCAAAACACCAGCTTTGACAACCTAGTTTTTGACGATATAGCAACTACTGTATTGGAAGAAGAAAATAGGCATAAAAATAAAGAAGACAGGGTGGTAAGCTCGCAACAAGCAGAGGCTTTACCAGTGACGAGGGGAAGATCAATGGAACATGGCTCTAGTGGGAGTCAAAATCATGGTAAATCAAAATCCAGAAGTAAAAAGAAAGTTAAATGCTACAGTTGTGGCAAAGTTGGGCACGTGAAAAAAGAATGTTGGAAAAACAAAAAGATTGTAAAAGCAAATTCAAGCTTTCAAGGAAATATGGCAAGTACCAGTGGAAATGGAGAAATCCTATATAGCGAGGCGGTAACAATTATTGAAGGCAGAAATAAATTTGCTAATGTTTGGCTCATGGATTTAGCAGCAACATGGCACATGACCTCTCGGAGAGAATGGTTCCATCCATACAAGCCTATCTTTGGAGAAACTGTGTTCATGGGAGATGATCATGCTTTAGAGATTACTGGTATTAGAACCATCAAGTTAGAAATGTACGATGGTGTGACTCGCATTATCTAGGAGGTACGACATGTGAAAAGCCTCAAGAAGAATTTATTATCTTTAGGACAATTGGATAGAATTGGATGTAAAACCCAGATTCAAAATGGGATCACGAAGATAATAAAGGGTGCACTCGTGGTTATAAAAGCAGAAAAAGTAGCTGCAAACTTGTATATGCTACAAGGAAAAACACTGTAGGAAGCAGGGGCATTGGTTGCATCAACAACTTCTGGAGAAGAATCAACGATGATGTGGCATCGAAAGCTTGGACATATGTCAGAACGAGATTTGAAGATTCTCTCAGAACAGAAACTACTTCTAGGTTTCAAAATGGTGTCTTTACCATTTTGTAAGCAGCGTGTTATTAGTAAGCAGCACAGATTAAAGTTCAGTACATCTAAATTCAGAAGCAAAAGCATTCTTGAGTTAATTTATTCAGACATTTGGCAAGCACCGGTTATGTCTTTGGGAGGAGCAAAATACTTTGTGTCTTTTATTGATGATTACTCTAGGAGATGTTGGGTGTGTCTAATCAGAAGAAAGATAGATATGTTTGAAATTTTTAAAGTTTTCAAAGCACGGATGGAACTAGAATCTGGAAAAAAGATGAACTGTCTCAGAACTGATAATGAAGGAGAATTCACTAACGATACATTTAATGCATTTTGTCAGCAATAAGGCATTAAAAGGTAGTTTACTACAGCATACACTCCTCAATAGAATGGAGTGGCAGAGCGGATAAATATAACCTTGTTAGATAGAATAAGAGCAATGTTGAGAACTACAAAATTATCAAAATTATTTTGGGCAGAAGCAGTCAATACTGCCTGTTATTTGATAAATTGGTCACCATCAACAGCAATTGAGTTGAAAACACCGATGGAGATGTGGACTGGCAAGCCAGCTGACTATTCTAATCTCCATACATTTGGAAGTTCTGTGTGTGTGATGTATAATTCCCAAGAAACAACCAAACTGGATCCAAAATCCAGAAGATGCATATTCTTAGGATATGCTGATAGAGTAAAGGGGTATCGCTTATGGGATCCCACTGCCCACAATCTAACTACCAGCAGGGATGTTATATTTGCAGAAGATAAATTGCAAAAGAAAAGTGATGATAGCACCAAAGAAGAAGAACCAGAGACTATTACAATTCAAGTGGAAGAAAAATCAAAATATGAAGATTTTTTTGTATCAATATTAGAGCACGAAGAAGGATTTGTTGAGCCTACAGTTTCAGAAGTTTGACGATCAACTCGTGAAAAAATAATACCAACTTGGCAATCAGAATACATTTTGGAGGGCAATATTGCATACTATCTTCTAACAAAGAATGAAAAGCCATCAACTTTCCAAGAAACAACGAGTAACTAGGATGCATCTTTGTGGATAACAGCAATGCAAGAAGAAATTAAAACTCTTCATAAGAACAAAACTTGGGATCTTGTGCCACTATCATATGGAAGAAAGGTTATTGGAAGTAAATGGGTTTATAAGATCAAATGAAATAGTAATGATTAAGTAGAACAGTATCGTGCAAAATTGGTGGCTAAAGGGGTATGCTCAGAAAGAAGGTATCGACTTTAATGAGATTTTTTCTCCTATTGTATGACTCACTACAGTCAGAGTAGTCTTAGCTATGTGTGCTACATTTGACTTATATTTAGACCAATTAGATGTAAAAACTACATTTCTTCATGGAGAACTCAATGAAGAAATTTACATGTTCCAGCTAGAGGGTTTTTCAGAAAAAGGAAAAGAGAACTTGGTTTGCAGGTTGACCAAATCTTTGTACGGTCTTAAGCAGGCGCCAATGTGTTGGTACAAGAGATTTGATTCCTTTATTATTAGCCTTGGATACAACATATTACACTCATACCATTGTACGTATTTCAAGAAATTTGGTAGAGATTTCATCATTCTACTGTTGTATGTGGACGACATATTAGTAGTAGGCCATAACAAAGATCAAGTCCAAGAATTAAAAGGCAGTTAGTTAGGGAATTTGATATGAATGATTTGGGATCAGCAAACAAGATTCTAGGGATGCAGATTCACCGAGACAGAAAAAACAGGAAGATTTGGTTTTCACAGAAAATTTTTTTACATAAAATCTTGCGACGCTTCAATATGCAAGATTGTAAATCAATATCTATCCCTCTTCCTGTGAATTACAAATTATCTTCAGTTATGTATCCTAGCAATGAAGTAGAGAGGATGAAAATATCTTGAGTACCGTATGCATCAGCAGTGGAAAGTTTAATGTCTGCCATGATATGTACAAGACCGGACATTGCACAAGCAGTGGGAGTAGTTAGTCGATTTATGGCAAATCCTGGTAAGAAGTATTGGAATGCTGTGAAAAGGATTTTGAAATATATCAAGGGAACCTTAGATGCTGCATTATGTTATGGAGGATCAGACTTTGTTATCAGATGCTACGTGGACTCAGACTATGCAGATGATCTCGATAAAAGAAGATCCACTACGGGCTATGTGTTTACACTTGCAAGAGGAGTTGTAAGTTGGGTTTCAAAACTGCAAACTATAGTAGCATTATCTACAACAGAAGCAGAATACATGGCAGCTACACAAGCATGCAAGGAAGCAATCTGGATTAGAAAGCTCGGGCACAGACAAGAAAAGATGATTATGTTTTGTGACAGTCAGAGTGCCTTGCACATTGTAAGGAATCCAACCTTTCATTCCAAAACAAAACACATAGGTGTTCAATTTCATTATGTACCAGAAGTAGTAGAGGATGGAAGTGTAGACATGCAGATAATACACACTAGAGATAACCTGGCAGATGTCTTAACTAAGCCAATTAATATTGACAAGTTTGAATGGTGTCGATCCTCCTATGGCCTAGCAAAGACGTAAACAACATGGAATATTAAAGTAAAAAAAAGTGGTGTGGAGATCAAAGTTTCTAAGTAAGAGAATGTAATAAATGAGCATGGCAGAAGGAAACAGAAGTCAAATTGACTTTTTCATCTGTAATCGATTTTGCCTTCGATTACAGGCCGCAAGCAAGCGAAATCAAATTCAATTTGATTTCGTAAATTAAGGCGGCGAAGTAAAGAATGTGATTGGGCGAAGTAGGCGGCCATTTCAACTATAAATAGGTACCTTCCCTAATTCAGTTTTCATCATCCCATACAGTTCCATTCTATCCTAGTTCAATTCTTCTTTTTCCCATAACTTCTTAATTCTTCTCAAAATATTACTAAAATTCTGGTTGAGTATATTTTTCAAAATATTTAAGAGAATGGTATTCAATGAGAAGTTGTAAATTCACTTTTTATAGTGAATTTTTCTACTTTGTCCGTGGTTTTTTACTCCAATTAATTTGAAGATTTTTCACGTAAATTCTGTGTTATTTATTTTTTATTTTTGTTATTATTATCACTGCATAGTATGTACTATTTTCTAAATATAATGGAAGGTTAAGTCTCTTACTTTTATTACTGTGATAATATAGTAGGTACTCCTTCCTAAATATTGTGGAAGGCTAAACCTCCCGTTTATTTTATATATTATTGTTATGCTTGTATGGTTGGCAACGCCACTTGAATTATAAAAGGCTAAGTGTTTTAAACATAATAATTATTTTAAATTTCATTGATCGCTGCAGTTAAAAGTCCCTGAAATATCCTGATACTTCAAAATATCCATTTCCAAATGGGTTCGTTGCAGTCCCAGCCGAAAGGCTAGCCAAATTGATCACCATTCCATCAACACCCACGTCAATGTTTGGTGCAGCTAAGGGTGGGTACTGTGGTCCGTAAATTGGCTGGTGGAATGGCCAGGCGCATTGACCTGGGCACTGAGTCACAGAGTTACCAACCCAGATCTAAGCAAACTTGCGGTTATCGCCCTTAATGTGACTACTCTTGGATCTCAAAGCAGAGCCGTGAGTCCCACATCGGCTCATGCAAAACCCTTCAACCGCAACGTCCGCTGCTGTCAAAACCACACTGATTGCATTTTCTTGCGCACCCTTCAATGCCAGATTCACAATGTCTTTATTAGAGAGAGATTTGCCAAAGAGCAATCCTCATCAAAGATTTGCGTTCCGAATGAGAGAACAAGAGAAAAAGATTTCTTGGAATGCTGGTAATATTTCTCTGTCATTTTCCACCAGGAGGCAACAAAAAGTTTTTCTGTTGTGGGCTCTGAAGATGAAAGAGAAGTAATGAAGTCTGAAACAATTGCGCGTTGAGAATTCTTGAATCTGCCATACCAAATGAGATTAATGGAGATGTCCCCACTAAGTAAAGGACCATTGTGGTGCTGAAAGGGCATTTGTTGCTGGTCCTGATCAGTCGACTGAGACTGATCAGTGAGTCTCCTTGCTTCCAAACTAACCTGAAGCAAAGATACCAATAAAGCAAACAAGATAACAACTTTAGAAGAAACGAAAGATGCCATAATTACTCAAAATGAGTTTACTAAAGATGTTGAGATAGTTTGAGAGGATTGGAACGAAGAGAATAACAACAAGGACATGATACATATACAGTATTCACAATCGAAGGGGAAACTTCCAGGGAAGGCTTGAAAGGGAGCTTGTGCCAGCCGGACAACGCGTTGCTTGGCTAGTCTTGCTTCAAGCCGAATTTGCGTTAATGTTAATATTATCATCACAGTGTATAGCCAGCTAAGGGAGAATAGGACAGAGAGAGGTCGTCAACTGGGGATGGAAAATGAAAAAAACTGAGTGCTATTTTATTTAGTTGGGGCAAATTTGAAGTAGGAAAAACGCGTTTTAATTATGTTAGTTTAGAATTTTCTGTCGGCCTCTGCGAGCATGACATAGATAGATATTGAGGTTGTACAAATTTGTATGGCGTGTTTTATAAATAGGAGAATAATAAACGGAAAACAAGGCATGTTATTGTTAGAGGTGGTGGGTCTCATGCCACATATTTTGGGTACACGACATGAGGTACATTTGATGGTTAATTTGAACTCGTGTCCTGGTGACCATGACCAATAATGAATTGCTTTTGCTTTTGCTTTTTATTAAATTGTTATGAGGTATAGGAAAGAGAAAAAAAAAGATCACATACAAAATAAGTTTGTAGTGAAGTACAAGCCACATGATAATAGATTATTCACTATTAACAATGAAAAAAGAAATAGAAATAAGAGAAAATTTTTAAAATAATTTTATTTTGAAAGTTATACATATAAGTAACTAACTTAGAAAAAAAAATTATTTACTCTTTTTTTTTTTTTTTAAGGTTTGATGATAATGACCACTTCTAAAGAGCGCTAATTGGCCAAAATACTTGCTTGCTATAGTATTTTTCTAAAAAAATTTAAAAAATATAAATATTAAAAAATTATATTTAAAATAACAAAATTTAATATTCATAAATTAAAAAATTAATTTTAATTTTTAGTTTATTAATCAAGTATATTAATTATATTAGTGAAATAAAAAATAAAATAAATTTATTTAAAATTAGTTATGCACTGTACTTACACGAGTGGCAAAGACATTTGGCCCTTCTCGTCATTGTACCACGGTTTTTTTTTAAATTTAAAAAATAAAATATTAACAAATTATAATAAAAATTAATTTTAATTTTTTTGATTAAGTATGATTAATTATACTTAAAAAATAAAAAATTAAAACAATTATACTTAAAACCGGTTTTATATTTTAAAAATTTAAAAATATGAAATATTAAAAATTATATTTAAAATAATAAATTTTAAAATTTATAAATCAAAACATTAATTTTAAATTTCTTAAATAAGTATGATTAATTGTATTATAAACATAAAAAATTAAAATAATTTATTTAAAACTAATTAGAAGTTAATTTAAAGTTTTTAAAAAAATTAAAAAAGTAAAAATATTTAAAAATACATTGTTCGTGGTGTAATATTGTGCACTCATGTGTAATTCACAATACACTGTTTATATTTTGTCATTTTGTATTTTAAGTTTAAGTAGTTATGTAGATTAAGATGATTCAAAAATAGTGTAACTCCTCGAGTTGCTAAGATGGAATTGAAGTTGATTATTTATAGAAATAATTTTTAAAATATTTTTCAATCAATAATTGGCCATGCTTAATGTTGTGGATTTTAAAAGTTGTTACGTAGGTTGGGTAATTGGGTTGAGTATTGCTACTCACTTTTATCGGCTTGATTGACATGAAAAATGTGAAACCTATCTGGTTGGTTGTTGTGACTACTCGTTGAGAATTTATTTCTCTTTTGAGTAAGACGTTCAGATTTTAAATTGCTTTCTAACTTGCATGAAAAGCAAGGCAATTGCTTAATTACCGCGAAAGTAAACAGAAAGCAAGAGATTAAACCATCAAACATTATATCAACGCCAATGAATCCTTTTCTCCTTGCCTTTTTTAAAAGTGACTGATAAACATATTGCCCATAATCGTTTGACAAGCGACCATTATTCTCGGAGGGTTCGTCTTGCTGAGGATTGTGGATTTTCTTTTGGGTTACGTCCTTCTCTCTGGCAAATTTTACTTCAATTTGTAGCCAATTATATATTATTATATTGAGATCCAAATTGCCGCAAATATTTATGACACAGATTCTTGTATTCAAAAAGCAAACCGAAGATATTTGCTCTTCTATTATTAATCCGCAAAACCAAAACAAACAATAATAAATCAAAGAATTATTACACTTATCTCTTCCTACATAATGCGTATACATCCATTCTACTGATAATCCTATTAAATTGTTCCCCTTTTAGACTAAAGTTGAACAAGATGATGTAGCTGGATCATACAAAGCAGGAAGCAAGTACTTCCTGCCATTAGTACCATGAGCGTTGTAGCTAGCACCAGTTGTCGAGTCAACCAACAAGTTTCCAGCATAACCAGGATAAGCCCCTTTGCCGTAAACTCCAGGACAAGCTGAAGCAGCCTCTAATGGCGCTTCTTTTGGACCCTGAAAGTATCCATTTCCAAATGGGTTCGTTACAGTCCCGGCTAAAAGACTAGCCAAGTTTATCACCATTCCGTCAAGACCCACATCATTGTTTGGTGCAACCAGAGGGGGGCTCTGTGGTCCGTAAATGGGTTGGTGAAATGGCCAAGCGCATTGACCAGGGCACTGATTCTCAGAGTTACCAACCCAGATGTAAGCAAACTTGTAGTTCTTGCCCTTAATCTGACCACTTTTGGATCCCAAAGCAGACCCATGAGTCCCACATCGGCTCATACAAAACCCTTCAACTGTAACATCAGAAGCTGTTAATACAACATTAATGGCATCTTTTTGCTCACCCTTTGCGGCCAGCTTTACAATATCACTGTTTTTTAGTGATTTTCCAAGAGAGCAGTTCTCATCAGTAATTTGTTTCCCCAAGGAAAGGGAAAGACTAGATTTTTTAGAGGTGAGATGGTAGTAGTATTTCTCAGTAGTTTTCCACCATGTAGCAACAGAGGGTTGGTTGGCTTTCAATGGAGAAGAAGAAGACAAAGAAGTGATGAAATCTGAGATAATTGCTTTCTGGGAAGCCTTGAACTTGCCATACCAAATAAGATTTATAGAAATTTTCCCAGAAAGAAGAGGACCATTGTGGTATTGCAAGAGCTGAGATTGCTGTTCTTGTGCAATCTCATCAAGACTTCTTGCGGCTAAAGAGATTTGAAACACAGAGATTAAGAACAGTAACTTGGCGAGATTTTGAGAAACAGCAGGAGCAGCAGCAGCCATTTTGAAGAGAAATAAAGAACAGAGAGAAGCTGAGAATTTGCTTAATTTGCTTTTGTCCTCCGCGTTGGTGCAATGAACCGAGCAGCTAGTGAAGGAATACATATAGGGTCGCAGAAATACTTTTTTATTTATTACCTAACGTGTTTAATTAATTAAATAAAAGTGTGGGTTCAAGGGAAAGTAAGGGGAACCTGCAGAGAAAGAGACAATAAAGGCAGTGCGGATGAGTCGGCAAAGCTTTCCCATTTACGAGTTTCAACTTCGCCGGTGAGAAAAAGGGGACCCGGTACACCCAAGCGCGTCCATTTTTCCAAAAGTAAGACACTAATCCCACGATCATTTATTCCCACGCTGGAATCACCACGCTAGTAATACTGTCGATGAGGATCGTGAGAGCAAGCGTGAGACGGCCCGTGTAATTCCAAACATTTTATCTCGCTGGAAAACAGAGAGGAGTACAGTCCAGTCACAGTTTGCCATGCATGTGAAATATTCAAATTACCCTCATACTTTTAGAGCTGTTCGGAGTGATTGGTAGGGGTAGTTAGGGAAATAAAAATGAAGAAGCTTTTAAGACAGACAGGCTGGACATGCAACAATAAGTAACATTATCGGGAAATGTGAACGAAAGCAGCAGGCACCGCCAGTCAGCAAATGGACATCGGGAGAGGAGTGAGTGGGGGTGGCATCCTAGGTGAGGATCGCACGTGATATGACGCGCGAATGCTACTGAAAATGGTAAACACACAAGGCTTGTGATTTGATTGCTAATGCTTAGTAAGCACAAAGTCCAGCTGGATAAAGCTAGAAAAAACCGTAACGAGAGTCTGCCCACCCATTCATAATTCGAGCGAACATTGCAATTTTGCAATTCAAATTGAGGAGTTTTATTTTTATTCTCTACCCTCTTTTTGTAAATTTAACTTTGGTAACTTTTCTCTTTGTGCAAAGACAAATTTAAACTTTTCAAAATGTCTTGTTTACATAAACAGTATTAACTCTGGTCACATACCAGGCCTAGAGGCAAAACTAATATCGAATGGAGGATATACGTTTACTCCTTTGTTTAGTTTGCCACTAGCCTATATAAAAACGGAGTTAGTATTGAACAAATGGATGAATAATTTTTTTTTTTTAAAAAAAAACTTCGATGAAATCAAATGGCTGGCGTTGTCCTATCCTATGAAGTAGCCTCAAGTCACGAGTCCCAGGGCATATTATATGCCTTGAACATTATCCAAAACCGAGCATTCACGAGGCATACTTCATTTATTTAATCAAATCATTAATATTCTTAATGAAATTCATTTATATGTTAATGTCCAAATAATAGGCAATGCGTCCACCTACAGTGCCCTACATTCCCGATTGACGCAAAAGCTAAAGAAGAGAACTCCCGCCCTGCGTTTCTGGCGGTGCTTCTTCTCTCATTGGATATAAAAATATGCAATTGCTTCCTTGTTTAATACTTGCAATGCAGGGATGCCTTGGCCCAGTTAATCAATTAATTGAATAATACATGCTTCTGTAAATTGCAGATCAGAGAATCCAAGACTTGTCCAATTCAAACGTAATTACACTATAGTCTTTGACTAGATTACATGTATACTTCCTTCATCCATTGATTTTCTTTTGTCTCTGATATACGTTGCTATTTTATAGGTTCGTATAGCTGTTGCTGCCGGTGTGTTTTAGAAAATTTCACTTTCTTTTGTGAAGATATTAAAGGAGGCAATCTTGATGAAATTGATAATTTGTTAGCTATGCGCGCGTCGCGCGCGCACATATGCATAGTCCATTTACTATGCATTACATTACATGCCCTTAGTCGCTACTTCAAACCGGAAAGAAGAGTGACACATGGTTGTTCCCTGCTTGACTTTAACCTATACTTTAGCATTGCCAACTTGACAAATTTGTCTACAAGTTATTTAATTTTACGGCGATGGCCAGAATTTAGCTACTGTCTCCTACATATACATATGACTGAAGTTTTATACACAGGTGCTTTCAAAATTCAAAGAATCATTAACTCAACTTGAATTATATAAGTGCTTGAGAGTTAGAATACTATAGTTCATTATATATGCGCACCAGCTGTGAGATTCCACCAGCTGTGAGATTAGCCCCTTCTCTTTGACAATTGTATGTATTGAAATCTGTGTAGATGCAGAAATAAACCATTGAAGATCTTGCATGCAGAGATGCTATTCATATGTATATCAGTAAATTAATAAGAAATCACAGACGACCCGTGCGTTTCCATTCAACCTTGCCGCTTGCATTTTCAAGCAACGAATTTTATCACAATAGGAAAACCAGACGTGTCACCAACTCTCCAAGTCAATGCCCGCCATTAACACAGATTGTCAACTCTGTATTTCTCCTCCTTGTGTTGTATAATTTCCTTCAAATCAGTGGTCGAATATATAATGATATATTGAATCAGATGGATTCGACAGCTGCAACATTGTTGCATTTATATTTGAATGGAATAAAAAAAAAAATCCCAAAATGTAACAAATTATGTAAGCAATTTCGTGTCAATCCCTAGGTGTTCAGGAGCATTAATTTGCATTTCAGATGATACAGTACTCCGTCAGCAACTCATTTTGAAGTGTTGTTTCCATGCTTCCAAACATGGCCACCCTTAATTTGGATACTGCAAATTTGAAAAAGGGTTGCTTCGGAATTTCGTCCTTACTACGATTCTAAACTAAATCATCATTTTAATTACTATTCATAATTGAGCAGATCTAACTAGTAGCTAGCTTCAGTTATTAATCCCCGGTGATTAAGTTTCATAAAATTTTAGGTGAAACAACTCCTAATAACAGGCATGGCAGTGGTAGGAGTCCCCGTCAGCAGCATGGGGGATGGGGTTCAAGCTTACATTTTTCGATCACCAAGATTTAGAGTCCCGGAATATGTATGAAAGTGCAATGAACTTTTGGGTATGATAAATTTTTATAAACTTCTACAATAAAGCATGAAGCTACCCACTACCTATAAAGTCATGCAGATTCTTTGTCACACTTTCAAACATTTAGAACAAAACAAATGCTCTTTAATGTAGAATAACGTGGTGTTAAATCGTAAAATTTTTAAGCGATAATCAAAGTCTAATATAATACCTTTGGAAATAAGATAAAACATCAATCCAAGAAAATATTCAAAATTTATTGTGGGAAAGCAAAAATTGCTCGGGTAAAATTATTGAACATATGTAGCTCAAGGCTTTGCTAACTATTATTGATTAAGAAGTATTTTCAAATATCTTTTTTAAAATTCGACGAAATTATAAATAAATACAAGTTTTTAAAAAATTAATAGAAAATATCCGTTAACAATCAACGATAAAATCATTATATTTGACTATTATTTGACTAACTAAAATAATAAAATAATTAAAATAATTATATATATATATATATATATTGTAGATATTAGTAATCTTTTTAATATACCTTCCTTAAGGTTTTAAAAACTAACAAAAAGTACTTTAAAAATTATTTTATATATTTTAATATATAATTTAATTTAATAAATATATTAAAATTAAGTACTAATTTTAATAGAATAATACTATAAATTACTCACTTGTGTAGAAATATAAGCTATTCAATTTAATAAACATATATAAAATTATATGATATGAATATACATAAATAAGTATTATAAATTATTTACTTGTATAGAATTATTTTAACCGTTATAAAATATTTCTATGATTATTGAATTTAGTTAAATCATGAGCCCTTATTTTTTTTTTAAAAAATTGAATAGACTGAACACTTATGAAATCTTATTTTCATCTTACAAAAAATTTTAATTTTTGAAAATGTAAAATCTTTAATTTTCTTCTTTTTAAAATAAAATTTATCATTTAACTAATTTTAATGATTATAAAAATATTTCAAAATGACTAAAATAATTCTATATAATTAAATAATTTATAATACCTATATATATATATATTTATATTATATAGTTTTATATATGTTTATTGAATTAAATGATTTATATTTTTACACAAGCAAGTAATTTATAATATTATCTTATTATAATTAGCATTTAATTTATATATGTTTGTTAAATTAAATTAAATTATATGTTAAAATATAAAAAAAATAACTTTTAAGGATACTTTTTGTTCATTTTTTTGAAATCTTAAAAGAGGTATATGAAAAATATCAATAATATCTACAATTATATATAACATTATTTTAATTATTTTATTATTTTAGTTAGTTAATGGATAGTTAAACATAATAATTTTACTATTAAAGAGTATTTATTATAAATTTTTTGAAAATTCAAACATAATAATGTTTTTCAAATGTTTTTTTGAAAATTTTGAGATTTCACTAAATCTCAAGAAAAACATTTGAAAATATCTTTATCTATTAATCCATTAATATTCACTTCGCTAAGTAGCAACCAACCTTCCTTGCCATTTTGGTAGCTAGGAAATTATGGCATTTGCAAGTGTTTCAAATCTCTTCACCTTAAAACATAAAAAAAAGGTGAAAGAAAGAAAAGTATTGGAAGAAAGAGAGGTTCTTGCGTGATATTTCCCTTTTATCTTATCTTATTTTTATATTCTCATGATCTATGTATATTAAAGTGTGAACTAATGAACAAAAAGAAATAATAGACAAGTTATGAATGAAAGCTATTGAGCAACCCCGACTAAGCCTACGTCTACGCTCTTATATATTCTTTTACAAAACCTTTATTTTTCATCAATCAAAAGTCAAATTTAATGTCACTCTCTTTTTATCTTGTTACCATTTTTAAAATTTTTCAATATCTGAAATATGTTTCTTTTAATTTTTCAAGAAAATATCCCTTTCACTTTTTCTTGTCCACTTAAACTTAATTACCTTGTCTTCAGAAGTAAAGTGGCTAACTTCACTTTACCAACCATGTCCAATGGCACTTACTTACCACTTTGGAGCTTTACTTGAAGGACCTAACCTTTCTCCATTATTTGGTATGAATAAAATTCTCCAGCTCAAAAATCCATTGTTGTAGAATTTATTTTCTCTCTCAAGTTAGAAAAGATGATGAATATGAAAGTTTAACTCAAAAGGCTTATATGTATTTCATTTTATAGTAGAGAAAGAGATATAATTGACTATATATTTACAATATTAATTTGAGCAAGAAAGCTAAAATCATCTACATTATACACCTGTCCTTTGTGCTGTACAAATTACAATCATTGATTAGAAATTAGTTACACAAGAATCTCTTATTTTGTCTTTTTCTTTTACATAATAATTTATGTACAAAACAAACTCTAGGTTAGCATCAAGCACATTTACTCTAAATGTCATCATTTCTTCTTTTGCTGTAATTGTTCCTTCATTCTTTGTTATGCTTTTTACCTCTACAATTGATATAAGACTATCATTCATAACATTTGCCCTTAAGCTTAAGGTTCTAGACTGAACCTTGAGCTTAAAGTTTTTTTTGAACATATTAAAATTCATGACTAGTAGGCTTTAGTTAAACAGTTTGCGACTTGTTCTTTATAAGGTATATATACCTTATTTTCACTTCTCTTGAATTTACCTTGTCACGAATAAAGTGAAGATCAATATCTATGTATTTGATTCTAGCATGGAATATTAGATTGGAGGCAATGACAACAGTAATACTATCAAACCAAATGACAAGAATTTTATTAATGATCAAACTTAATTCCTTCATGATCGATCTGATCCATGTTATTTCTAAACAAATATGTGCTAAAGCTCTGATTTTTAATTCAACACTTGATCTTGCTATAATATTTTACTTCTTTGAACTCCAAGATACAAGATTATCACTTAAGAACACATAATAACCACTAACTGACTTTCTGTCATCAACATCGCAATCCTAATATATATTAGTAAAATGCTATAATGTTGAAATTCTTTAATTTGTAAAACTCTAAATCATAGCTTAAAGTTGCCTTTAAGTACCTCTAGGTTTTTTTGCAAGCTACCCAACCTATTTGTGTTTGTTTTGCTATGAATTAACTTAAACTATTAATAGTAAAATATATATCTACCTGAGTTAAGGTTGCATATTGTAAACACCTTATGACACTTTTGTATAGTGTCAAATCATCAAATAATAAGCCTTTATTTTTATTGAGCTTCACTCCTATTGTCCGTGAAGTGTTTATCTTTTTTAAATGATGCAAATTCACTTTATTGATGAGACTTTGTATGACCTTTATTTGTGAGAGATGCATAGGGCCTTCTGATCTTGACACTTTTATTTCCAAGAAATAATAGAGTTGACTAAGATCTTTAAGTGAGAAATTTTAATTCAAATTACTAATTATCTTTTCGATTGCTTCATTACTGTTTTTTTATCATTATAATATTCTTTACATAAACAAATAAGATCAACAACTCTCCATTGTTTCTTTTGTAAAATAGTGATGTATCGAATTTAGATATAAAAAATCCCCAAGCAAGAAGTGTAACTTTCAATTTGTCAAACCAAGCTCGGAGAGGTTGCCTTAAGCTATGTAATGCTTTCTTTAATTTGTAGACAAAATTTGTCTTAGTTGAGTCCTCCATACCTTATGGTTGTCTCATGTATACTGTATCTTTGAGTTCTTTATTAAGAAATGCATTAGTCATATCAATTTTCCTTGATCGTCAATCACAGGCACAACCAATGACAAGATTATTTTGATAGTTAAGATTTTGATGATTAGATTATAGGTTTCATAAAAATCTACTCTAGAGATTTAATGAAACCATTTTGCTATCAATCTTGCCTTCAATCTCAATACACTCCCATTTGCATCCTCTTTTATCTCATACACCCATTTATTGCCCATTAATTTGTAATAAGGATGATATGGTACCAATGTCTTAGTTTTATTTTTATTTTTTGTTTTTACAGTGCATTAAACTTATCTTGCATTGTACTTTTCTAGTTTGGATCACTTAGAGCCTTTTAAGTAATTTGTAGAATTGATATGGTTTTTGTAGACATGCAAATTTTTGGCTTAAATATTCTTACTTTGGCTTTAGTTATCATGGGATGAATAGGCATAAGAAGATAATGAGTTGTATCTTGGCTGGTTGATTTTGTATTTTCTGTTTATGTTTTAAGTGCACTTTATTCATTTTGTGGCTTTAAGATTGATGTTTGATTTGTGTATGCATGTGTGTTATCATCAGAATTATTACTTGAAGATGTTAAATCTTTTTCTGAAACTGGTTGAGAGGGGAAGTTTTTATTGTTAATTGATGGCAATCTATCTGGTTCTATGGAAAATAAAAAAGAATTGGTTTAATATAATGGTGTTATGTTGATTTGATGTTGGTTTTATGACTTTGAATCGATCATCATCTTTAAAAGAAAATATATTCTCACTGAACCTCACATACTTGAAAATGTAGACCTTACTAATGTGATGAAAGCATAGATAGCCTTTGTGATAATTACTTACTCCTAGAAAGACACATTTTGATGAATAAAAATCTATTTTGTGTTTGTTGTAAGGTCGCAAGAAGGGTTAACATTCACATCCAAAATCTTGATTAAGAGAATATTAGGCTTGGTTTTTTATAGTCTTTGAAAGGGTATGATATTGCCTAAGGTCAGTGTGGTTGTTCTATTTATTAGAAAAGTTGCATAGCTAAAAGACTCCTACAAGAATTTGAGAGGTAAATGAGCTTGTGCTAAGAGTGTCAGACTTACTTCTACCAAATGTCTGTGTTTTCTCTTTGCCTTGCCATTTTGGTTATATGTGTATGGACATGAATATCTTAAGTGTATGCCTTTTTATTTGAAAAAACTCACAAATATTTTGTGCTCTTCACCCATATCACATTGGAAGCTTTTGATTTTTCTCTCAAAGTATTTCTCAACTTAACTTTTAAAGATAAGGGATGCGCTTAATAAATTTGATTTCTTTGACAAAAGATATATCCATGTGAAATTCGAGAAGTCATTTATGAATATTATTTAAAACCTGTAGTCTTAATTCAAATCGACCAAGTTGATCCAATTTAATAAATGCAAAAATAAATAGAAAGAATTTTATACTTGAAAATTTTTTATTAATTATTTTGCATTGTAAAAAAATTAAAATTTTACACTTGACAATCCAATAGATGAACTTTTCAATTAGATTATTTTTAATCTTAATGATCAGTACAATTTGATGTAGGTCCCAATCAAAATTTACTTTTTGAAATTCAAAGTAAATATAATTTGATAAAAGAATTAGATTTTATAATTATAATAATGTTTTAGGCTTAAACTTGAACTGATAATCTAAACCACTCCAAATAAATGATTATCGGTTTGGATCAGTTTAGTTTGAGTTCTATTATCGAATTGGATCGAATTAATTTATATTAAAATTAATAATTTTGAATTAATTTAAATTTTAAATCCAAATCGAATTTACCTACCTCTAAGTGGAATAAGTGTAACGAGGTAATAAAGTGGTGGATAGACATGCTGTAACATCACTCATCACCTTATTTTATTGTTTTGGACTTTTTTTTTTTTTGTGTCTTACTGTTAAAGATAACTTTGCCATGATGCGGGCAAAAAATTTAGAATGTAATTCTTACAAAAATTTAAAATTGCATAATGAATTGTAATTGTGACCCATGAAATTGATTGTTTTATTTTTTTATTTATTAATTTTAATAAATAAAATAAAATTCAAAAAATTTCATACCATGTCATATTTCAGTCTTAAAGTTAGATGTATTCTTATTTCTTTTAAAGCAATTACTTTGAAATAATTACTAGAGTTTGATTGATATTTTGAAATTAATAAAATTATGGTATATATTTCATTAAATTTTGGACTGGATGATCTTTTTGGTTTATTAATTATTTTTTTCTTGCAAAATATTGAATTACAATAATTAAGACATTTGTTTTTCAATTTAGCATTCAAAACTTGAGAATTATATCTAAAAAGAATTAAGATATTTATTTTACTTAAGAGTAAATACAAATATCTGAATAATTATATAATAGTTATTCTATAAATGTTGCTACAAATTTTATTTATTTCATATTATATAAAATTTATATAACTATATATAAAAATATGACAAGTCAAGTCACTAATTTTAAAATATTTTTGTCAAGACATTGTAAATAAGATTAGACTTATTTATTGATCTGAATTTTAATTATAAAAATTAATAAATTTTTTTAAATACTTGTATTGAGGTTTGGTGAAATAATATTTAAATACAAGTTTTCATAAAATTAATAAAAATTATCTTTAGAAGTAGCTAAAATAATAAAATAACTAAAAGATCTTTATATATAATTTTAAATATTAGTAATATTTTTTACATACCTCTCCTAAAATTTTAAAAACTAACAAAAAATATTCTTAATAATTATTTTTATATTTTTTTATTTAATTTAATTTAATAAATATATATAAATTATGCGCTAAATTTAATAAAATGATATTATAAATTAGATTTTGATGATATAAAATTTGGTTTTAGTCTCCAGCATGCCTATTTTATACAGCATCTCTATTTCCTATTTCTCAGGGCATTGCTATTATGTAAGGCTGCCATAACATTTTCTAACTTTTAAATATTTCTTTCTTTATCAACGAAGAATACGAAGTCTTTCGGCTTCCATCCCCAGGCAATTTGCAATTGGGAGCACTCGGCTCATGTCTTGTTTCGTAAGGGAAAATATATGCGTGTGCGCTACAAAGGAAAAATTGCCTTCAATATATTGCATTTTCAGGGAACTTTCAACTTGTAATTAGTTTTACAATATACTAAAATACAATTTTTTATATATAAATTAACATAAAAAATACAATTTATGTAAGATAATTATATTATTTTTACGTATTTTTTATAATTTATTTTTTTTATCAATATCGTAGAAATATAAAAAAAAAATATGATAAATTTATATATAAAAAATAGTATACATGGTATTATTGTTAATTTTAATAGTGAAATAAAAAAATTGCCAATTACTTAGTTAAAGAAGAGAAGAAATTGATATTCTAAAATTATTTAAAATTTTTGTATTAACATCTAATTTATGCTAAAAAAATTATGATAAATTTCAAGACATTTAATATTAGGTCGCAAAGAGCAATTAATTAAAAAGAGAGAGAGAGGCCACAAAAATTTCAATAATTTAGGAAAGTACAGGCGGTTTGTGTTATTTCACATGTCCAATGGAAGGAAGGGTTTGTATTTGTCCAACAAGTGTCAACATAAGTTTTGATTTGCTGGTTGGCAGGCACGTCTATGTCGGCAGTTTTTTTTTTTTTTTTTTCAAAATTTAAAATAAAACAAATAAAATGAATTGGCCGGTGGCACCTATTGATTGTTTTAGTTAAAATCTAGTAGCCATTTATGACTGCATTTTGATCACGCGTTGGTTCATTTTTAGTGAGATCCAAACCTATTAAATGAATGAGCCGTATACTACAGCACTAAATGCAGAGTTGCGCACGTGATTAACAATTTCTAAATTCGAATTCACTTCTGTCCAAAAGAAGACCCTTATTGCTTTGCACCTTTTTATAAGACAAGCAGCAAATTCACCGGTGACAAACCAAATTGCATAAGAAAATTATTTCCCAAAATTTGGCTTAGTGGGATTTGTTAAATTCTGAAAATTGGAGCCTTTATTGATGACCGTCTGATGTAGTTTTAAGTTGCAACTTAGTCTTTTGACTGTCGTGTTTATTTGACTCTTCACATTTTATTCATAACATTTTGATCTTGGTGGTCTATAAAAGCTGGAGCCAAACCTCCCCCAAAATCATCCCAACTTACTCATTTAGTTGTGTGTTTATTTCCAGAGCTACAGATTCTCGCTATGGAAAAGCCTCATGCAGTTTGCATACCATTCCCAGCTCAAGGTCACATAAATCCCATGCTGAAAGTAGCAAAACTCCTCCATCACAAAGGCTTTCATATCACCTTTGTTAACACTGAATACAACCACAAACGTCTGCTTAAATCAAGAGGCCCAAACTCTCTCGACGGCCTCCCTTCGTTTCGTTTCGTTTCGAAACAATTCCCGACGGCTTGCCCCCAACGGACGTTGATGTCACACAGGACATACCATCGTTATGTGAATCCACTAGAAGAACTTGCTTACCTCATTTTAGAGAGCTCATACATAAGCTGAATGATCAATCTTCCGATGTTCCGCCCGTAACCTGCATAGTTTCCGACGGAGCCATGAGTTTCACTCTTGATGTAGCAGAAGAATTGGGTGTTCCGGAAGTGATTTTTTGGACAACTAGTGCTTGTGGCTTCCTGGCCTACCTTCACTTTGGCCGACTTATTGAAAAGGGTTTTACACCTCTCAAAGGTAACTTTCTAGTGAATTTACGCGTTACCCTCCTTTTAAGCTTGGAAACAATTAGTGTAGAAAACTTTCACGCTGTTTTAATTTGTTACTTTGATTTGCTTTGCAGATGAAACCTACTTGGCAAATGGATACTTGAACACTGCTATAGATTGGATACCAGGAATGAAAGATATTCGGCTGAGGGACATTCCAAGCATTATTAGAACCACCAACCCCGATGATATTATGTTAGATTTCATCCAGGCTGAGACTGAAAGAGCCAAAACAAAGGCTACTGCAATAATTATGAACACGTTTGATGAGTTAGAGCACGAAGCTTTGAATTCATTCACTTCACTGTTGCCGCCTGTATATTTTATCGGTCCCCTCCAACTGCAACTCGCTCAGATCCCAAAGGATCATGTTTTGAACCAAATTGAAACAAACCTGTGGAAGGAAGAAACCGAGTGCATCCAGTGGCTAGACTCGAAAGAACCCAACTCAGTTGTTTACGTGAATTTTGGTAGCATAACAGTGATGACTCCGCATCAACTGCTTGAGTTTGCGTGGGGACTTGCAAACAGCAAGCAAACATTTTTGTGGATAATTAGGCCAGATCTTGTCTGCGGAGATTCAGCGATTCTACCACCCGAGTTTGTGACAGAAACAAAAGAAAGGAGTTTGTTAGCAACGTGGTGTGCGCAGGAACAAATTTTACGCCACCCTTCGATTGGAGGATTTTTAACTCATAGTGGCTGGAATTCTACGCTTGAAAGTATATGCGGTGGAGTTCCAATGATTTGCTGGCCATTTTTTGCCGAGCAACAGACAAATTGTCGATACTCATGCAATGAATGGGGCATCGGAATGGAGATTGATAACAATGTTAAAAGAGATGAAGTTGAAGTTCTTGTCAGAGAATTAATGGAGGGAGAGAAGGGAAAAGAGATGAAAAAGAAAGCTATGGAATGGAAGAACAAAGCAGAAGAATCAGTTACTGGTCCTGCTGGATCATCGTACATGAATCTCGTCAAGTTGATCGATCAAGTGCTTCTTTCTCCAATAAATTAGACTAATAAATCAAAGGATTGTGTGCCGTTTTCCATTTCAATTGATGTCGTTACCGTTATTTCGCTGCCTTGTACTTATTGGTTGATTTATTTATTTGCTTCTCGAGGAACTTAATTCTGTTTTGTTAGTCGCCTTGGTAAGTAAGGGTAGTTGAGTCGTTTGCAGCTTAACAAATGGAGATATTACGAGTGTAGTTGAGTGGCTATATTACGGTAGTTACCTTTGTATTTGCACTTGATTTTAACAGAAAATAGGAAGCAATAAAACGAGCTTTTTCTTGAGATCTTTTGTCTTTAGTTTTTCCTTTGTTTTTCAGTTACTCTCTTGGGTTTTAGTTCCTGATTTGTTGTTGTTTGAACTAGCTAATTTGTACCGAGGTCATTTGTTTCGATACAGCAAAATACGATGGCTTTAACTAAATTTTTTATTGAGAAATTTATGCAAGAAAACGACTTCAGTCTCTAATATATGAAGATCAGGGTGCTTCTTATACGTGAAGGATTGGAGGAAGCATTGTTGGGAGAAGATAAGATGTCTAAAATGAAAGTTTTTGATAAGAAGGATATCTTGAAGAAGGCTTATAGTGCAATTGTTCCATCCCTGGGAGATGGGGGTTTTGCATGAGGTCTTAAAGGAATCAACGACCATAAGAATCTAGAATAAATTGGAGTCATGACAAAATCCCTTGCTCACTGTCTGTATCTAAAGAAGCAACTTTATACTTTTAATCTTAAAAAGGGAGGGTTTCTGAGGGAGCATTTGGATAATTTTAACAAAATTATCCTTGATCTTTAGATAATAGATATAAAATTTAAAGACGAAGAATAGGCATCGGTGGTCTTGACTTTATTACCGTCGAGCTATGAACATTTTGTAGAGATCTTGTTGTATGATAGGGATATTATCACCATAGATGATGTCAAGTTGGTTTTAAGCTCTAAAAAACCAATTAAAAGGGCAGACTCTAGAGATTACAACACTATAAAAGGACTGATAGCAAAAGGAAGGACAAAAAAGAAAGAATGAAAAGAAAATAAAAAAGGAAGATCTAAGTATGTAAGGAAGAAATTGAAATGCTTTTATTGCCATACGGAAGGACACTTTAAGAAGAATTGTTTTAAAAGAAGGAATTCCAAGAAAGAGAAAATTTTGAATAAGCAAGCAGAGGCAATAGTTGTTATAAATGAAGATTTCAAAAATGTTTTTATATTGGTAGCTTTGAATGGAAAACCTGAAGGTGAATAGATCCTTGACTTTGGTTGTACATTTCATATGTACCTAAACAAGAACATATTCTTTGAGTTCAATGAAATCAGTTGAGGGAAAGTCTTATTAGGGAATGATATGCCATGTAAAGTTAAAGGAATTGGAAGTGTTAAACTAAAATTACATGATAGGATGAAAATAGAATTATAAAATGTAAGTTTTGTACTTGATTTAAGAAGGAATTTATCTTCTTAGGAATGTTACATGAATTAGAGTATGTCATTAAAGCTGAAAATGGAAGCTTAAAGATATTAAAGGGTTTGTAGTATCCTTGAAAGGAACCAGGAGAAATCAACTTTATGTCTTAAACGATACAGCTATGATTGTTGAATTGGAAGTTGTTGTTAACAAAAATAAAAACCATACTATGCTTTAGCATCATAAGTTAGGTCATCTAGGGTAGAAAGGAATTATGTAGTGGGATGTGATTTAAGATTTTGTGAATTATGTGTGGTAGATAAACATCATAGAGTAAAGTTTAGGATGGGAACACATGGTACTGAAAAAGTTTAAACTACTTGTATTCTAATTTATGAGGGCCTTTGAAGATTGTTTTGATATGTTGAGCTAGATACTTCATGTCAATAATAGTTGATTTTTCAAAGAAAGTTTGGGTATCTACCATGAAGTATAAAGACCAAGTATTTAGGAAGTTGAAGGAATAGAAAGCTTTAGTTAAAAAATTTGAAAAAAAAAAAAGATTAAAATATTAAGACTAAACAATGTCATGGAATTCTGTAATGGATTTTTTTGATAAATACTACAAGAAGAATAGGATAAAAAGCTATAGAACAGTGAAACATATACCTTAATAAAATGTTTAGCTGAAAGATTTACTTAGAATCCTATTGGAGAGAGTAAGGTGTATGTTGTTAAGTGCTGGATTGTCAAAGATGTTTTGGGGAGAAGTAGTGACCTAACAACTTATTTAGTGAATAGATGTTTCATAGTTGCCTTTGATTTAAAGATATTAGAGGAGATTTGGTCAGGAAAACCACCTAGGTTGAATCATCTAAGGATTTTTGAATTTATTACTTATGCATATCTAGAACAGGAGAAACTTAACCTTAGAGCAATCAAAAGTGTGTTTGTGGTGTATCTAAAATGTGTTAAGATAATGGTAGATAAGGCAAATGTATTGTAAGTAGAGATGTGACTTTTTATGAGGAGGAAATAATGGTAAATTAATTGAGTACAAAAACCAAGGATAAAGTAAATGGTGATGATTCAAATAAAGACTTCTAGGAGAATTAAAGAGCCTGAATCAACTGATAAATTAGTAAAAATACCTAAGTTTGATCACAACTTGGCTAGAGATAGGTCCAAAGAAACATCAAGCCTTTATCAATAGATGGCTATGTTGAACTAATAACCTATGTCTTTTCAGTATGTGAAGGTTTTAAGAATTTTGAACCAAAGACTATTTCTGATGCATTTAAAAGTGAAGAATTAATGAAATGGCTTGAAGCCATGAATGAGGAAATAAAGTCTATGGAAAAGAACGAGATTTGGAGGTTAGTTGTAAAACTTAAAAATAGGAAGATTGTGGGGAGTGAATAGATATATAAGAAGAATATTGATGAGTCTGGTGCTAGATCAATAAGATATAAAACTAGCTTATGGTTAAGGGTTTTACCCAAAAAGAAACTCTACTTTTTACTGACCTATTTTCACCAGTAGTGGGATACACTTCTAGAAATGCCAAAAATCCTTACAGGCCTACCCCATTTCGAGCAAGAATTGGACACAATTTTGTCCCTTAACTTGAAAACAAGGCAAAGATGTATTCCCTTCCCCGTACAATCCCTGATCCCCACCCTGCTTTCCCGTTTTTATATATTAATTATTTAAAATTAAAAATAAAAGTAAAACACACACAAAAAAAAAAAAATTATATTTTGCTTTCTTATAAACTAAAATTTATCAACACAAAAATATAGTAATTAGTTGACATTAAATTAAAAAATCAATTGTAAATTTTGAATTAATTTTACTATATTAATACAAGTTAATAAAAGAAAAAAATAACTTTCAAGATTTTATTTTCTTATTTAGAAATAAAATATTTTTTCTACAAATTTAAAAAATTTAATATTTTTCTACAAAAATTAACACAAAATTTAATAAAAATTTTTAAAATTTTATTTATTTTAGTTTTTTAATTTTATTAAAAATTAAGATTATAATTTATTGACATGTTAACTTGTTAATAATTGTGCATATATTAAAACTTATTTATATATGTTAATTTATTATTTTTATTTTATTTTTGCAAATATTTTATATAAATTTAATTATTATTTACTATTAAGAAATGGGGACAGGGGTTCTTGCTTTTAAATATGGACAGGGTAGGGACAGGGACAACATTTCTAAAACGAGAGAGGGACGAGGATGGCCATTCTCGGCCTGTTGCCATTCTTACACATTTCAACAAGGATACTGTTGACTTTAGTTGCTAGGCAAGATTTGAAATTGATACAAATGAATATAAGAACTGCTTTCTTACATGATAGACTAAATGAAGAGATTTATGTCTCAGCTTGATGTTTTTGTGGTTGAAAATAAAAAAGTAATGGTTTCCTTGCTTGATGAATAATTTTATGGATACAAACAATTACCTAGGCAGTGGAATATGAGGCTTGATGATTTTATGCAAAGAAAAAGTTATAACTGAAGCATGTATGACTGTTGTGTGTATTTTAAATTTGTTGGTGCTGATGAATTGATATATTTGTTGATATATGTGAATGACATGTTGATTGCTTGTAAGAGCATGGATAAAATTAATAAATTGAAGGAACAACTTTCTTCTGAGTTTGATATGTAGGATTTAGCTTGGCTAAAAAACATCCTCGGAATTACGATTATGAGGATTTAGAAACAAAAGCTTTTGATGCTGACACAACAACAGTGTTTGACAATAATGTTGGAAAGATATAAAATGATAAATACTAAACAAGTTGTGACACTTCTTGCTGCCCATTTAAGTTGCTCAATAGTCAGTGTTCAATAATTAAAGATGAGAAAATTTAGATGAGAAAGGTGCCTTATGCAAGTGTAATGGATAGTTTCATATATGCCATGGTGTGTTCTAAGCCTGATTTAACATATTCAATAAGTGTTATAAATAGGTTCATGGAAAATATAAGAAAGTATCATTGGGATGTTGTTAAATGGATCATGAGATACATAAAGGGGAGTCTTGAGTGCAACCTAATCTATAAAAAACCTAATGCTGAGAAGAATGAATTAGTTAGGTGTGTTAATTCAAATTTTGCATCTGATTCAAATATAAGAAGGTCTTTAACTAAGTATGTGTTTATGTTATGTGGCTGTCTGTTGAGTTAAAAATCCTTATTGTAGTATGTTGTTGCATTATCAACAACATAGGCTAAGTATATGGCAGCAACTGAGTTTGTCAAAGAAGTTAAATGGTTGAAGGGAATCATCTCAGAGTTAGGGGTTTCGCAGAGTTTAGTGAGCATTTACTATGATAACAAGTGTGGGATATAACTTGCCAAACATCATGTATTTCATGAGAGAATAAAACACATACATGTGAGACTACACTTCGTTCATGAGGAATTTGCAAGAGGAAAAATCAAGTTGCTTAAGGTTAGTACCAATAATAACCCAGTATATATGTTAACTAAGGCTGTAATTTGTGTAAGGCTTAAGCATTGTAAATAGATGCTTAATCTTTTTGAGTGATTAAATGCAAAATTGATTTAGGAAATTTTGAGTTGTAATGGTTCCTGAAAAAGTAGTAGTGGTTGTTCATACATGTGATAGATATTGATTAAATGTAGTATTAAAATGCTTGCTGGAAATAAAGGAAGAAAAATTAGTATGCTAAATTGTTGGAAACACAATGAAGGTGGAGAATTGGAAAACTTGATTTTGCTTTGTTAGTTTTATTGATAAGTAATGGTAGTTTAGTTTTTTGTGGCTTAACAAATGGAGATATTACACATGTAGTTGAGGGCTACATTAGTTGTAGTTACTATTGTATTTGTAACTGATTTTAATAGAAAATAAGAAGCAATAAAATAAGCTTTTTCATGAGATTTTATCACTGGATTTTTCTTTTCTTTTTTTCAATTCATTATCTTGGGTTTTAGTTCTTGATTCGTTCTGATTTGAATTAATTGATTCGTATCATTTAAGAGGTAAATTGCTCTATTGGGGTTGAGGTGAAAACATGGATGTTTCTTATGTTGTTAATTAATCTTATTAGATAATTAATAATTGCTGTATCATCCTGTTTCTCAAGTTATTACTTAGTGTTTGTATAACAATATCTAAATTTATTTAATTGCCATTTAATGTTATAGCATTCTCTTTTATGGATGGTTATGACACAACACAAAATGTCTTGTTAAAGGTAACATAATGAAAAGTATCGAATGTCTACTTAAAAATGGCGTATTCTTTCGCTTGCATTGCTTAGATATTTAGTTTAAAATAATATATTTTTTATTATACTGTTATTATATGTATATTCTAAAATTAAAATATTAATATCGATACAATAATTATGTAATATTAGAGGTGCAATTTATTAAAAGTTGTTGTGAAAAATATTCAAATGCAAGTGTAGGCTATTGTAAATAAGTAATAAAGTTATGAATAAGTATCGTTCTTATGAAACTTAATTATTTGTAATCTAACAATTGAGTTAAACTATTTTAGTTTTATAATAAATAATTTGAATAAAAAGATGAGTTATACTAAAAATAATTAACAACTAAATTAAAGCAAAAAAAAATTTAAATATAAAATTAATAAAAGTAAAAGTTCTAGGACATATAATTTCATTTAAATTAATTTAAATTGATTCTACTTAACATTACATCATAAGTATAAATACTATTATTATTATTTTACAAATTCTTGTACTATTTTTAACCTTTGGAATATTGAAGGATTATAAGATTTATGTTCTACATATGCAATAATCAAAAAAATATTTTTGATATATTCATCAAAAATATTAGATTTAATAACAATTATCAAATGTGTATTGATTATTGTAAAATTTTATCCCACTTGGAGAATTTTTTATAAGTGTTTTGATCCTTAACTAGTATTAGATTTTTTTGGATCAAAGAATAAAATTATGAGTATCAAAATTAAAATTGTAAGGGCTAGAATTAGGCTCATTATACCATTTTATATTGTCAAAACGAATAATATGGTGTTAGACCATATCATCACAAATAATATTGAAACCTTTATTATACTATTTTAATTTGCCAAGACGAAGAATATTATACTTGTTAGATCGGGTCATTATATATTTATAGATAAAAAAATTATGTAAAATATAAGACATCACCCATTTTATTCGTTTTATATATTATTTTTAATTAAGAGATAAATTATAAATTGATGTATACAAAACACAAAAGGAAATATACATGTGTGTGTATAGGGCACGATTATTAAGAGTTAAAATTAAATAAAATAAATATTTAAAATGTATTAAGTAAGATTATTAATTAAATATAAAAAAAAAAATTAAAAATAAAATATTTTAATAATCTTAATATATATATATATATATATATTTCATTGTTGTATAGTAGTTTTGTCTCGATGAATTCAATAGGGTGCAACTCAAAGTAAATGCCCCCACGAGGCTCCCCGCTCAGGAAGTGTCCTACAAGAAGTTATCATTTAAATGAATGAAATTCAAGACTCATATCAATATCTTCTCATTAACCGTTGGCACCGACTGATTGTTTTATTTAATTCTAATTGTTATTATTTTTTTGGTTAAATTATTTATTACTATTTTGATCAAGGGTTGTTTCATAGTTAGTAAGGTCCAAATCGATTTTATGAGTGAGCCATTCACCATAGCACTAAATGTAAAGTTTCGTACATGATTATTGCAAACCGCGTATGACAATTTGTAAATTTGAATTCATTTCTCACGAAAGAAAGCCCGACTTTGTGTCCGTCTTTCTACGAGACAAGTAAAGTTCACAAGCAACAAACAAAAGTTGCATATGAAATGTATTCCCAAAATATGGCCGAGTGGGATTTTTAAATTCTAAAATTGGAGCCGTTATTAATGACCATCTAACATAATTATAAGTTGCAAATTAGTTTTTAGACTGTTATATTTATTTGACTTGTCATAATTTGTTGAGCAGAGTTTAATCCCTCTTTATTCTTGGTAGTCTATAAAAGCTGGAGCTAGATCTCACTCGAGATCATCCCACTTTACTCATTTAATTTGTGTGGTTATATCCAGAGCGGCAAAGAAATAATGGGTTCTATTTCTTCGCCATGGAAAAGCCTCACGCAGTTTGCATACCGTACCCAGCTCAACGCCGCATAAATCCAATGCTGAAAGTAGCAAAACTCCTCCATCACAAAGGCTTTCATGTCACCTTTGTTAACAGAGTGTACAATCACAAATGTCCGCTTAAATATAAAGGCCCTAACTCTTTCGACAGCCTTCGTTCGTTTCGTTTCGAAAAAAAATTCCCGACGGCTTGCCTCCAACGGATGTTGATACCACACAAGACATACAATCTTTATGGGAATCCATTAAAGAACATTCTTACCTCATTTTAGAGAGCTCGTACATAAGCTGAATGATCAATCTTCAGATGTTTCACCCGTAACTTGCATAGTTTCCGACGGAGTCATGAGTTTCATTCTTGATGTAGCAGAAGAGTTGGGTAGTAGTAGTAATAGTAGTGTTATCATCATCATCGTCATCATCATTATTGGTATTGTTATTATTGTTATCGTATTTAATACATAAGCTTTAATCATAAAAGTTAAGTAGATAACATAATTCAAGTAGTATGCATCTACACTAAAATTAATATGATAACATGGAGTCATGCTTTAATTTAAACAATCAATTTATATATAATTAGTTTTTAATAAATAACATCATTAAATGGATCATATAGACAATCAACTTAAGTTTAATAAATAACGTAAACTATATTGCAAACAATTACCTTTATTTTGAGAAATTTTTATTTAAAAAAATTTGATAATGAATGCATATAGCCATGATATAGGGTATTTATAGATAATAAATGAATAATACTTAGAACAGAGTGTATGAAACTTAAAATATTCAATGTAAAACTTGAAAAAGGGTGTATATAAATTCTAATAAATATTCATTGAGGTGTTTACAAACACACGTATATATTCACGAAACTTGAAATACAAAGGTAAAGAGTTAAAATAAAATATTCAATACTTGAAATGCCACAAATAGTACTTGTAACATGATACAAAAGACTAGAAACAAGTAGGCAAAAACTTGATATCAATTCTAATGGGGTGTTACAAAGTCAAGTTATAAGTGTCTATAGACATAAGTATCTATTTACTAAACTTGAAACACTGAGATAAAAGTTGAAACTAAAACAACAAAAATTCAAAATACCATAAATAAAACTTGAAACTCATTGCATCTAACTTGAAACACACAGATAAATACTAGAAACCATTTTTATGGGGGTGCATATAGTGAAGTTGTAAGTGTTAGTATATGCCCTAAGTTTTAATTGTATTATTTGGATATTTAATATATTTATTTTATATATCATGTCATTATTATATTTTGTGTTATTTTATTATTATATATTTATATATTTAATAAATATATAATACTCTTAGAATAATAGATTTAATTAATTGAATACTTTTTTTTTAATATTCTTAGCCAAATATTATTATAGATTGGGCAACAATAACGCATAGAGACTAGTATGTGTAGTAATTGATTACATTAAGTTATGTGTCATAATATAAGATATCATATTAATACATAGATACGAGTTAGTGAACAATGTACTAAACTGATATATCAAATTAAAATAGTAAAGGCTAAAATTGGATTCATTGTGTTATCTTATATTGTAAAAATGAATAATATAGTGTTAGATCAAATCATCATAAATAGTTTCGAAACCTTTATTTTACTATTTTAATTTGCCAAAACGAATAACATTATACTCGTTAGATCGAGTCATTACCTATTTATGGATAAAAAATTATGTAAAATATAAGATATCACCCATCTTATTCATTTTATATATTAATTTTAATTAAGAGATAAATTATAAATTGATGTATACATAAATTATTATTTCAACTTTATTAAAAGGTTTGCTAACGAATCTTCATTTAGCTCTCTATCTTAGATTTGTCTTCATCAACCTATATTCCATTCTGCGCTAGCAATATAACCTAAAATAACAATTTTCTAACTATAAAACTGCACTTTTTCAGGTTAACATACAACTTATTCTCTTGCAATACTTTTAGAACTTCTCGCAAGTGTATAATATGCTTTTCCTCTAACCGACTATAAATTAGAATATCATCAAAATATGTCACACCAAATTTTTTTGATAAAAGGCTTTAATGTATGGTTCATTAGCCGCATGAATGTGCTAGGTGCATTAGATAACTCAAATGGCATCATAACTCGTTCATATAATTTGTCTTTTGTTTTAAAAGCTATTTTTGATTTAAATTTAATAGTACTTTCTTCGAAGATCAATAGTTGAAAATACCATAGCCACATATAGTCTATCTAGCATATCATCTAGTCTTGAAATTAAGAATTTGTACCTAATGGTAATTTTATTGATGGCTCAGCTATCTACGCACATCCTCCAACTTTTATCTTTCTTTGGTGTTAACAAGGCTACAACTGCGTATGAGCTATACTTTCCTAAATGTATCCCTTTCTCAACAATTGTTCTACCTTTTCTTTAAAAATCTCACCTTCCTTGATACTTATTCTATAATGAGTTAAATTTGGTAAGTCAACACCCGAAATTAAATCAACATAGTACTGAATATCTCTCATGAGTAGTAACCCATGAGGTAGATTTTCAGGTATTACTTCTTTAATTGCTTCTAGTAACTCATTTATTGGTTGCTTTGTCTCTATTACTAATACTGGTTTCACAATAACTGTGTGTACTTCCTTTTATTCTTTAATTACTGTATTCATCTCATTAGTTGGCTGTGTAAGTGTAAAAATAGTTTGCCCCTCCACTTTTGAGGCTTTGGCTTTGAAACTTCATTTCATTGGTAATAATGTAAACTTTATACCATTTTTCTCTAATTTGTAAGTATTTTATCATCTATTATGTTATGTGGCTACATCAAATTGTCATGGTTTACCAAATAACAAGTGACATGCATTCATATCTACCATATTATAATAAACCTCATCTTTATATTTGTCAATAGATAAAGGTACTTTACATCGTTCAGTTACTTGAATTTTTTATGTTGCCCTAATCCAACTAATGGTGTATGGTTTTAGATGCTTTTCTATTTGTAACCCTAATCTTTCATTCTTCTCACCACATAATTTTAACAATCCATATTATCATGTTCTTCATATTCCTCAGTATCTCTATCTAGACCATAATAAATTTCATCATCTTTTTTTTCTTCCTCTCACTCTATAATATTAATAGCTTTTCTACGGGGACAATTACTAGGCCTATGACTAGGTTGATTGCATTTAAAACACTTTCCTAGGATAGGTTTAGCATATGGATTCTTGACATTAGGCTTGTCTTTAAATTCTATCACTTTCTACTTTTCAGTTGTTTTCTCTTCTTTGTACCGATCGTTACGTGTAGAGATATCAAAAGATGATTTTTGCCTATCACTAGGTGATTTTATAATTATATTCGTCATAAATTCTGCGAAGAAAGTATGATATGCTCTTCTCTTGCAATGTCAACTCTACTTTTAACGCAATATTGCGTGTTTTTGATAAAGTGTGTATAACTTGTACCCTAATCTTGTCACAAATAACTAGTTTTAAGCCATCAAGATACCTTGTCGCTTATTATCTCTCTATTTCACTTAAATCATTCCTTTTCGCTAACTTCAAAAACTCAGTGGTATAATCATGGATAGACCGCTACCCTTGATGACACCTCTGATATTTCTAGAATAAGATTTGCTTAGAGTTAGGAGGAAGAAAGTCTCGTCGTAATAACTATTTCATTCTATATCAAGTCCTAACTTGTGTTTTTCCCTCACAGTGCCTTTTGTTTTGTAATCTCTCCCACCATGCAAAAGCTCCAACTTTCAATCTACATACAATAAGTGTTACTCTATTTTTCCCTAAATTTTTCATATAATTAAATAATCTTTCTATATTCGTAATCTAATCTAAAAGTTTTTCAACATTTAAACTCTCATTTAAATTAGAATATTTACTTTTAATCGGTATTCGTTGGAATACCTATCACTATTAAAATAATCATTGCCAAGTTCAATTGGTGCATTCTTAATATTCCTTATAGTCACTTTTATATAATCATCATCTTCTTCATCTAAATATTTTATATAAGTTTGTTGTCTATGTTTGTACGCAGGAATAGGTCTGCCAATTGGTTGTCTATGGACTATATCTTCCTCAGTACGTGGCCTTTTGACATCCTGGTTTCTGTTGGCATTAATGCTTAGAACATCAAGTCGATCTATAATTTCTTCGAAATGTCATTCTAAACGTTGAATTCTGCGATTTAATCGTCGCTCTAAAGCGATCAACGCACTTTTTTAATCTTGTATCACAAGTCATGAGGTCTTAGTTCCCTTATCTACACCATGAGAACCGCCGCTATCTACAACTAAATCTTCTGTCATTAGAAAAGGATAGAAACCTTATTCTGATATCAACTGGCCTAGTGAGATAACATAAAAAAAAAAACAATAAACTTCTCTAACTTAAGAAAAAAATTATAATTCTATCAAAAATTATATTAAAAAATAATTTATTTATATTAATTCTAAAACATATAATCCTAATAATATTATAATATAAAATTCTAATAATTTTAAAATAAAAAATTTTAATAATACTAGAATATTAAATTCTAATAATACATAAAATTTTAATAGTTTTTAAAATACAAAATTTAATAATTTTAAAACATAATATTCTTGCAAAATTTTTAAAATTTTTTAATTAAAAATTTCTAAAACATTTCTCTGGTCACTGAGTGCATCACAATTTGAGGAACAAAATTCGAATCTCAAAGTTTTTATATTATATAAGGTCGAAAAGATATCAGTTAAACCAATTATCGCTGATAGAAATGATGGTACAAGTTACACCGCCATGCTGTTGTAACTGTTATGTCAATTTTCAGTGCACAGCATTCAAGTATTGTAAACATAAATAGGACCCAACGGTATTGATAATTAATTGCCTTATAGCATATAGATTAATGTAGTCTCCAAAGACAAGAATTCATTTTCCTTAATCAAACGTAGCTATCAATCATGCACTTTTATTTTCATATCTATGTTTGGATTCCCACTGGAGACATGTAATAATAAATAATTCTAAATTGCTTGCATAATTTATCACATTTCTTATTTAGAGAAATGTAGTTCCCAACTTCTGTCAAACTCTCTAAAAGATGTTAAATTCTTACAATTAGAGAATAAAGAGCTGAAATTAAGTTGAAAGATACTGAAATAATAATGTCTTGAGAATTTTCGGAAAAATGAAAATTCTGCATAAGGTTGCTGATTAGTCAATCGTTTCCCGCGGAAGCTGTGGAGAGCAAAAGTGAGCCCTTGATCATACTGTGCTCACCTATGCTACAGCTTTGAACTGAGAATAGATTAATGGTTGAGTATAGGAGTGATGAGAAAAGCATAAACTTATCAAGATTATACAATTCGAACTTTTTGCCAGACCAAGTATATAAAAAAAATCATGAGTTGTTGGTCTCTTAGGTATTTAGACTTCCTGAAGTAACGACTCGAGCATCTGTTTGAGCCGAGGTACGCTGAGGAGTTTGTGAATCTGGAGCAAAAGATCACAGTTATGAATTCTGAGGAGCATATTCACATAACCGACAAATCAAATAACCAACTAGGTGCTAAAATTATAGGGATGATTACGGTCATCTTGCTTGAGACATGGATGGATTTTCAACAATATTTGTAATTCACTATCCTATTTATACGCGCGCCCGTGTGTGTGTGTGTATCACTTAGATCAATTTTAAGTTGACCCAGAAGTCAATAATTGATCACAAATAGGCACACACCTACCTACGCAAAACTTCTACTTTCTTAATCTTATAGCAGCAAAATGTTTTGGTGTAGCCTTAAAGAACAGCTCAACTGAAGCCATAAATTAATTGGATAGAAATTAAAGTCCATTATTTTCAAGCGTGATCATTTGTCTCAGTCCAAAAGGAAAGACAGATGTTTGATTATACGACAGTAGGTTTAACCATGCGTCCTGCAAATATCATTTGAATAAAAAAAAAAAAATTACGACATTGATATACCATTTTATAAATTAAAATATATAACAACTTTACATGTCATTTGTTATTGTTGTTCTTAATTTTCAATATATATTCAATTTTTATGTGTTGTTGACTTGCAAAAGTAATGGCAATGGCAGTGCATAACATGAGGAGGGGGCCTTTGAATGACTGCGTATTTCAGAAATGAAGCATCATCTCGTTCGCTGGAATCACATGCAGTCACTATTAATTTACACTATATATGCTCCTCTGTCATGACTTTCCACTGACCCATCATTCGGGTCATGCACAATAACCAGACAGCACATTCACATGCCCCGGGGCCCCTCTCCCCCATCTAAATCTAACCCTAGCTAATCTATGCATTTCCATTTGACAGTCTACATATATGTTGGCTCTAGCAATACAGAAAGAAGATAAAATTTCTAATTTCAACCCTAGCTAACAATTATATGTTATGATGTATATATGATCAAAGCTATTCTAATAAACGAACATAATGAACGAAATTGTCAAGGAACTACGCATTATAAGATAAAATGTGAAGAGAATTTACCAGAAGAGAAGCGAAAGGAATGGGTGCTGGGAAGCTGGAGAGTTGGGGAAACTGGATGATAGGAAATTCCTTCGGGCATGTGTGTATGATAGTAAAGATAAGAAACTCCTGGTGCTGCTGGCATGCGTTGTGCAGAAAATGTTCCCCGTGGAGACTGCAATGAATAACCATAGTAATATGGTGAGCCCATGCCCATTGCAGAAGATGTTGCTGATCCGTACATTTGATGATAATATTGTGGCTGTTGAGCTTGTGGGTTATAGATTGCCTGCAATGCATGTGCATCCGCAATTCATTCAATCATAATCTCGTTTATGTATTGTTTATTTATTAAAAAACAAAATTTATCAATAAAAATTGAGAGAGTGGTAGGTATACTGACTTGGTGGTAACCAAAATCTGGAGTGTAATTAGTTGGGTACCTGAAAATCATGATAGAAGAAACCAATGAATTCGGAGTATAATATAAGATAATAAAACTATATATGTTTTAATTGTTAATTTTCTTATAATTCATTGATGAAATTAACCTGGTTTTCGATGCATGAAGGAAATTATTGTAACATATATAATTATTGGTTCCTACCACGATAGCAACTCTTACCAATAATTTTGTTGGTTGTGGTAGGTACTACAATTAATTCTAAGGCACAGATATAATAAAAAAAATACATCTAGTACCGAGATTGACATTTTATATTGTCTAATTCTTCTTATATAAGATTCATTTCACTAAAGTCATTGCCCAGGGCTCCCCTTAAATTCCACTGCCTATATATATATATATATATAATGGTTGTTGACCCATTAATGTCACTTTCATTTTCTTCAACAATATTTGTACCTACCATTTGATTAAAAATTTTTAAGTAAAATGATCTTATCACGTTAATATAAATAATATAATAGGATTATCTATTCAATAAAATAAAAGAAAATTCATTCATTGATAATGAATGAAAAAAATATAAATGAATTTCACTTTCAATTAATGTAGTGATATAAATTTATGAAATATATTTTTATCTTTTTTTTTTCATTTAACATCAATAAATAATTTTTTTTATTAATTAAATAATTGAATGATTCTACCATATCAATTATACTAATATAATAGGATTAAAATAATAAAATTATTTCACTTAAAATTTTTTCTATACTTAAATAAATATATATATATATATATATGCTACACACATTCAATATAATAAAATGAAATATTAACATATAAGTTTTTAATAGATCAAAATATCAAAGATGTTAAATGCCAATATGCTAGTAGTTCATGAAATTAATAGTTGTTATTTCGACACATATAAAATAAAAAAAATTGTAGGTGAGATAGTTCTATTATATTAATATGAATAATGTGTTATAACTATTCAATCAATAAAAAATAAAAAATAAAAAATTTATTCATTGGTTATAAATAAAAAAAAAAGTCAAAATGTATGTTATAAATTTCTCTTGTCATATTAATTAAAATTAAAATTTATTTTTAATTTTTTTCATTCACCACTAATAAATAAATCTTTCTCATTATATTAATTAGATAGTCTTATTATATTACTTATATTGACGTAATAAAACTGTTTTATTTAAAAAAAAATTTATAATATAATTATATATTATTTGTAAAATGAGAATTTAAAATTTATAGTTAAATTAACATACTATTACATGTATCATGTATTGGTTGTTGTTAAAAAATTGTTTCATTATTATGTCATAAGATTTTAAAAACTAATTGTATAACATACATTGATATTACACTAATTTCAATATAAATTTTGTAAAACTAAAGGGTTTTCCAAAATGATTGCTTTTGAAAACCAGATTGAACAGAGAAATTGACTGACTGACCATTTATGAGTGCAATTACCAGTTTGCCACTCTATCCATTACCAAGTCAACAACAAGAATTTATTATTTAAAGGCTACGAGCAACCGTACTGAAGGAAAAAAAAAATATGACTAGATTTTGAATTTTCTAGGGATGGACCATTTACTAAAAATAACATGTAACAATCACTAACACTAATTAACACTAATTAGTAAAATGAAAAGCAAAACTCACCCGTAAGGTGGATAAATGACGGATGGCGCCGGTGGTGGAGGCGGAGCTAATGGTGTTGCGACTCCACGGAATGACAGTGCAGCTCGCTGATGATGATAAGGATTGCCACCTTGATTTCTTCCTGAATCATCACCAACAAACATATATATGATCATACTTTTTTACTATCAACAGTTCTGTGGAAGATCATACACATGGAATGTATAGCTTGAATTAATTAAATTCTAGAATGGATTGTCTTATAATAACAGACGAACAATCATAGCATGTGTGCACCTCGGGGCGGTGAAGGTCTAGGCCGTCCTAGAGAAGCAATGTTACAATTTGCTCGTCTCCCATCGATAACTGGATTTCCATTATCACAAGCTCTCCTGGCCGATTCAGGATCACGAAAAGTCACCTAGACATGAAAGAAAAAACGATATTAACAAAACTTGCATGTACAAGAAAAGCCAGCAGGAAGGAAAAGAAATGAAAAATTACGCATAAATTATTGACCTACAAATCCGTATCCTTTAGATTTTCCTGTGTTCCTATCAGTAATGACAACAGCTTCAAGAATCTCCCCAAATTGCTCGAAATATCTACGCATTTCTTCCGTCGGTGTCTCCCATGCTAATCCCCCAACAAAAACCTTTGTAAACGTTGGGTCACCAAACTGTGATCGATAACGTGGAGAAGCCATGGTGTACGTCTAAATTATTCAAATGAAACTTTTGGCATATTAATTAGAAAGTCAATAAGAACAGGTAATCACTAAGCCGCATATCTCCTCGTTCCATCTCATTCTCGCTGCTTTCAGGTTCATTTGCGTCTCTATCTCCATCCCTTTTTTAGCAGCACAAAGGAATCATTGAAGAGGGGCAGAGATAGAGATGATGGAAGTTTGTTTATGTTGTTGTTGATGTAGCTGTTGTTATTATTTGATGGCGAGAACTAATTAGTTTGTTAAGTCAGAGAGAGAGAGAGAGAGAGAGAGAGAAACCCGACAGCTGCAAACGCTAATTTGCTGTCGATAGAGAAGAAAAGGTCTGGCCAGCTAAATTCTAATATCGAATGACAGCTGCGCGACTATTCATACATATACAGACAGAACTGGGTCTGACTTTCCCTCCCTGTTATGCATCAATATACCCTCCAACCTTCCAATCAATAATCAAATCCTCTCTCATCAGATATTCTGTTTAGTTGGTTGTTTTGTGTTCTTCCATTCGTGTTCTTTTGAGTTTTGACTCTTCTTAATCTATGTTTTTTTTGAGAATTAGCTAGCTGTCTGTGCGTTTGTTTCTTGTATTAATACATACACGCATGGACATCAACATTTGCAGTTTGCAGGGTCATGTTACAATCAACGTGGACCATATGATCATTATCAAAATTGACACTTTCGATTCTGCATCGATCCACACCATAAAATATTTGTGGAATGTGATTCGCGGCATGCATATATTGGATTATGAGTGGTTCTCTCTTGTGACTTATTATGTACCGTAGTTGTTGTTAAGAGAACAGCTAATTAATTTGCCCAATAGACATTGATGTTTCCTCTGATTTACCATTATTTCTTTGTTTTTGTTTGGGTGGATGGACCTATTGAAGCAGATTCTTGCATGCATAATTTTGTTATCTGACAAGATATTCCCACATGAACGCATGTTCATTCATGAGCTGTTAAAAAGCCAACTTCCGAACAACAAAAGAAACTAATAAAACAGTTAGGATCAATCCACAAACCAACCCCGTATTAATATTTTAATCCCCTAATACTAACAATCAAAGTAGACAGAATATCATGTGCAACCAAACCACGGGCGGCAATGGTTAAAACAGAACTTGAAACCATACACAATTGAAACAAAACTTGAAACCATACACAATTGAAACAAAACTATATCCCTCTCCTTCCTATTATTTCCCAGTCAAATTAATTAATTGTATAAAATAAAAGTTTATGTGAAGCTAGACAATACTCCATCGTTCTCCATTATTAGGACTTTGAAGGATTCTCCCACAAATTCCTAGCTTTTAAATTAGTTTGCTAGTTAATCAGGATAGCATATATAATTAAACAAACGTACAGGAACAACAAGAGAGGGAGAGAGAGACGGAGATAATTTAGCATGTTGCCAGCGTTAGGGGTGAGGAAACAGGTGTAAGAAGCTCTATTTTTACGAGTAAACTGTGCAACCGCAGCCCTCTACCAAAAAGTTTTAACTGTATAACCGGGTTAACCGACAGCCAAGTATTCACCTCCATCCGACCTTCAATCCTTTCACCGAATTCAAATACGAAGTAACAAATATGTTGTCCTCGATTACTCCGAATTAAATCGAGAACATGAGAACCAATAACCCAAGAACACATGCTAAGGATCAGGAAATTCCATACATGATACTGAGGATAGATGTGTATCACGAGTATCATGTACAAGATGATAACTGCCCGTTCATAATGGACTTGATCCTCAGTTGAACCAAGTATTGATTATTTCTTAGCACTCACTCGTCGTTGTACTGGTGTCCCTTGAACTAGCTATACGACCACAATCAATTAAGCTTAATTTAAGTAGCTGAATATGTCAATTCGAGTCAACATTGCGTTGCCGTGACTGCTACAACAAGATTAGTATTTGTACTATGGAGGATCAAAGCGTATACTAATATTAAGATCACAACTTATAAGAAATAATTAAAATATCATTTATATTAAAATTTTCTCGGGCCTGCAGGCGAGGCGAAATATAAACTCCGCCACTGTATTACAACGCTTGTCTTCTCATTTTATGTGTCTCGGTTTGGCATTAGGACATCTATTCTTGATTTGGAAACCAGCAGCATGTGACATTAGATTAATTAAAACAAGTCAAATTAATGTCACATGCTCGATTTCAGGTCAAGAATCGATGTCCTAATGTGTCCCATTTATATACAATTTTTTTTTTTTCCATGTATGTTTATGTATACATTCAACTGGATGTGTGAACGCGATTATTCTTACCTGTTGATGGAATGTCCATTTCTGGGGAGACGAGCGGACAAGTAGCTATGAGCCGGTCCAACAAACATGTCTGGAATACAAATGGCTTCGGGTCCAATAATCATGGGCTGCATGCATAACATTGCAATACTGGTAAACCCAATACTGGTAAACCGATAAGCCGCATAACCAGACATAAACAACAGTGCTTTATTTGAATTTTGAAATCGAGAGTGTACGAGATAAAATTATTTGATATTAAATATAGGTTAAAAAAATAAGTAATTTTTGTCGGAAACCATAAGTAGCAGCCTCAGCACCAGGTTCCAGTCACAAGTCCTCGCTGCTTATTGGGGGGAATTATTCTTCCTTGCGCGGAAGTAGATATCCTCCAACATGGGGTAAACATATCTAACCATAATGTAAGCAATAAAAAAAAATTAAAATAAATAAATTTAACTATTAAAATTAATATTTATCAAGTAAGAGTTAATAGAACATATTCAAAAATTCTAATACTCGTAAATATCTAGTTGTAATATAATAATTAATAATATGTGATTTAAATTGTATCTTGAACTTAATAATAATAATGATATATAAATAAATCATTAATTAATTTTAACTAAAAATTAGTATGTATATATCAAATATTTTACATAAAATAAAATAAAGCATCGCAATTTAAAACTAAATCTAAAAATAATGCATCACTTAACCTAAAGATTTAAATTCAAACAAAATAGTTACAAGAAAGAAAGCCACAATTATGCATAAATGTACAATTCCCTTTCTTTCCTAATCCATAAAGAAGACACTGAAAAAAATTGAATACTAAAGATCAATTTTTATTTTGTTATTCTTATTGCATGAATTTTTAATAGAAATGTAAATGAATGCATTTTTTGTTATCGATTTATTATTTAAGAAATGATTTTTTTTAAAATTTGCACTAAATTATAAAACATTTTAATTATTATACTTTTAATGCATAAGAGAAATAATAATTTTAAACTAAAGTTTTGTTTGTGATTATGGTGATTTTAGTTATATTGTCATTCAAAATCAAAACTAAAAGAAGAAGAATAATTAATAATACTAATTTTCAATGAAATTCATTCATTTTTTAATACCTAATATCTAACATATTTAACTCAAAATATAACTTAAGAATCATCGTACCCCAATTTTGACCTAAATTAATATCCTAAATGATTCTCAATTGAAATTGATGTTTATTCATTACTTTGTCCTATTTTCAAAGCATAATAGTTTCAAACTAAACCTATGTTAAAATGAGTATTTTTGTTTATAAGATGAAAAAAAAAATTTTACTAAACAAAATTTAATTTTTTTAAAATATAGTTCTAAAATTTATAATTTATGCATAACACAATTTAAATCCAACTAAATATATAGTGAATCATGTATGTTTCTCACTTTGTAAGAGTAACAATGTACTTCTCAAGTGATTATCCGAAAATTTTCACCCAAGATGTAGTATCAATTTATTAAAAAGTAAATTGGAGTAATAAGTTATTTTAAAAATTATAAAAATTTACGAAGAAATTGATAAATAAGAAAAATAAACTACTTGAATTTATAAACGTTAAAAGATCATCAGATAGGGGTGGTGGCGCAGTTGGCTAGCGCGTAGGTCTCATAGCTTCCGAGTTATCCTGAGGTCGAGAGTTCGAGCCTCTCTCACCCCATAACGTTTTTAATAGTTTATTTTTGTATTGTTGGTATATCTAAATATTTATTTGATCAAATAACAATTTGTAAATACTTAAATAATTTTTATTCATAATAAATATATTTGACAATTTATTAGAAACTTTAGAATTCAGAAAAATATATTTTATTTACCAAGTATTTTTATTATGAATTATTATTTATAAAGTCTTTTAACTATTGTATTACAATATTTAATTATTTTAATAATTAAATAAATAATATTATTTCTAATTAAATATATATTTTAACTACTTGGATAATATGTTGGGGCACAGGTGAGTCACACAATATTATCCCAGCGCCATTTTTTTACCTCCCAAACATGGGATTATACTCTAAATGCTCCAATTTCATGTCTTATCCCAAGCACCAAACAAGTCTCTATGCTTTCACACAGTAATATGCATCAGCTGAAAGTTAGTTTATTTTTGTACTTTTCACGTGCTAAAAAGAACGGATACGTATGTGTATGGGATAAGTTGGCTGGCATCCATCAAGTTCAATCAGAAGGTAAATATATGAGTATTGACTACACCTTTGGATTGAGGATTTTGTTTAGCATGAAGGGAGTAATCCCAGCAGGCACCTAACTTTGCTCTGTATATGCAAATTAAATGTGTGACGTTTGAGACCATGTTTTAAGTTGTAGATATCTACAGGAAAAGCACGTATGCATCTCCTCAATGGAGATATTACGATGTTCTTGTTAAAGATATAATGAGCAAGATAACAAATGTAGTGCTACATATTCTTCCTTCTTTGAATTTTTAGATCATATCTTTCTTATTGATGATGTTAGCTGCAGTAGTTGTTCTACTTAAATAATTTAGTTGCTTTCAAACATTATTATTCTCTTGCTTCATTCTTTTAAATGGCAGTAGTATTATTATCGGTCATTAATTCATGAGTTATTAACAGAGCAAGTCCATGTTGCACCCTGAATAATTGGGATAAGACACGTGCTAGTGCTAACCACTGCCGGCAGAAGCCTAGTTAGAGTTGGTTGAATGGATCTATCAGCATCAACCAATGCTAATCTGCATGAAAAGTTTCTGAAGCAATGGATAATTTAACGGCTTGATTCATGGCAACAGGAAACTGTTTAACTAATATTATCTTAAATATCTGTCTACATTTTTCAATCGAGTTTGATGGGTAATCCTCAGAATTTTAGTTGCAGTAAATAGTTGTCCAAGAACGCCTGTTCATTTCCTTCTCATGCTTTAAATGCAAGGGCGGACCTAAAACTAGAAGTTGGCAGCTCGAGGGAGTAAAGTAAACAGTACAAACTAAAGAGGACAGTACTTTTGAAGCGATATTATATATGCCCACACAGATTTGATGAATCTGCATTCAGTAACACTCATACCTTCATTTATGATATTTTGTACACACCAATCTTATACTTCTTAATCTGATTTCAAATTGCTTTGCTGTGTTGCAGAAGCAATCAAGAGATTCAAGTAGCCAGATGATGTGGAAATGTCACATCGATTGTTATATTACATGATACTTAATATTGTTTGAGGATGAGGTGATGCATGGACACAATGGCTCTGCCCACCCACTAGAGATTGAAAAGATAAGTGCCCACATTTAAACATATCACATGCAATGTGCAATCTTGAGCCTCTTATGGATGGACGTGGGGCTTGCTCTTGACATTTTTTATCAGCAATTTGAGCAATTATTATTCAGGTAGCTTTGCTGATTGGTGAACTTCCGGCTAACAATCTAGCTTAATGTTGCTTAGTGTTGTTGGTGACCAATAACATCTAGTTAGCTTTACCAGCCAGATAATGACCAATTTTCCACCAAGCTTGTGTGGGTGGTCTCTCTCACTCTCTTATTTTCAACCATGTAGTATTCAATTTTCGGTGGGTTTTCCACTATCTTCGCAAAGCCATACCATTCTTGAATTTCGATTAGCTATGTATGTAATTATGATGCTTTTCGTTTCAAATCTAGTGATATGTGGTTCTTTCATTTCAAGTGTTTATACATTGAGAAAAATCATTTGTGGGCCTTTGAGGGAGCCGATTCTTTAACCCAATGGGCAAGGAATGTTTCTATTTTTAGGATAACCTCGGCTCGGCCCTGGCCATCTTCTCATTCTGTCTTCTCTTGGATTGTAATTTCACATCTGTAACATTTTCTGTCTCTGTGAAATAAAACTATGAACGCAACTGACAACACAACCGCACCAGTAACCAATTCTAGTTAATGCGGGCGGCCATGCCTTACATGTGGGCGCATACCATGTTACTCTTTTATCAGTACTTGTCATGGTGATGTAATACTTTGTCTCTTCATTTCATTTTAAGTCGTTTAACATGCGATCATCAATCATGGATGGCATGCATCACTCACCAATTTTCTAAACTAAATCAATACAATTTTGATTTTTCAATGTTAGGAATCAAATCCAAATCCCAACCACCCTTCCTCCCTGTATCCCACCATTTCTCCAGTTAAAAACACGAACATATTAAAATTACCGAACAAAACATTACACCACTATTGTTAAATTAAAATATTTTGTACATAAACATTGTCAACAACGTACCTTTAATTATTTGACGAACAATGTTTCCTTGAGACAAATTATTTGTCGTATCAGGCAGGAAAAGACTTAGATGGCAAGCTTTCCCATTTTATTTCTAACCGTGAAACAGAAAAAACACTGGTGTTCGCAAGCCAAATTCGTATGGATGCATTCCCCCCACCCTTTCCTGCTAATCTCGGAAACAAATTCCTTTTTCTTTGTTCCCTTCGGTGCAATTTCTTTCAATTGTATTACCTATTGGTTAATAACAAGACTAGCCCATTAATTAATTGCAATTAGCGAATGTAATATCTGTCATTAAAAGTCAGCTGTGTGGCTAGTGCATTCCGGATAGACCCCATGGTCCGAAAGATACGACATGTCGTAAAAGCACGCTAAAAGCTTCGTCAATGATTCTTAAATGACCATCGTAGTTGCATAGCATTTCCTCTGTCGTTGGTAGCGTCCGCTTTACAAAAGGGGTGGAGGTCTTCATCTTTCCCAGCAAATGCTTGCTTCTGAAGAGTATGCCGATTTGACAATGTGTCGGTGGAATAAAAAGAGTATTGTTGCATATGATTAGCTAAAGAGAGAGGACCACCGTGGTCCTGATTCTAGACGATTATTGTTCCGACAATTGAATTATTTTTATTATTTTAGTCAATAATTACGCGCAAATTGCGATGCCCAATTAAGCCAAAAGGTGGAGTAGAAATGGGCTAGACAACGTAGGTAAAATAGTTATTGACGGTGAACACGCGGACCTCGCGGGAAGTGTGTTTTGACTTGTGAACTAAACGGAGAAGGAGAAGCCAATCTTTAGATCCATTTCATTAAATTAATTTTCTGCGATATCATGTTGAGATATGTTTTATATGTTTATCAATTAACGTGTATGTGATGGAAATGTATTACGTATTATCCATGTTAGTTAGTGGGTACGTTGATTATTGACATTGACATGGGGGTTGCGATCATTGGAAATATTACCTCAGAAAGCGATATAACACACACCCGCGCGCTTACGTCTATCTATATTTAAGATTGATATTCACCTATTAAGTAAACTCATAGCAATTAATTTAAAAATTTTCAAAAAATAAGCACAATTACCGCAATTATAGTGATTCTACAGTGTTATCATGCAATTATTTAATTTATTATTATTATCACATGTACAGTTTTAAATACAATTGCAATTAATTTGTACAAATTCTTTTGAGATACATGTTTTAAAAAAAATTATTAAATGAGCTAAGAATAATAACAATGAAGGAACGTGGAATAAGACAAGCCAAGATGAATAAATGATAAGAGACGATACAAGTGCAAAGCAGGAACCAACCCCACAATGGCGGCACCCCCCCCCCCCCCCCCCCTTTTTTTTTTGTTCCGGGGTGTGGGGGTGGCGTTGGGTTTGTGTGGTGGTTGGTATATGCTCCAAACACTGCATATCGTGCAAAAAAAGGCTTGAAAAGTGCAATGGCGAGTGCAAATTGGCAGGGTTGAGATTTGGGTACGGAGGTATATGTTATGGCTTACGAAATCTTCTTGTTTGCAGGGCATGCCCTTTTTTGAGGAATGGAGTATGAATTGCGGGCCACTGCACGACATACGAAAATGAATCGCTATTAATTTCTCTTGCTTAGAAATTTGCAGTATATTATAAAATTCAAACGAGCGATTTAGAAGCTCGAAAAGAATATGAAGTCAACAAAATGACATGGACACAACATCCTTTGTTTTTAATCCCCAACTTGCCCAAAAAATAAAGAAATTAACAATGGAAACATATATGCGGCATTGTCACAATCGTCCCACAATGTCAAATTTTGATGCTTGCCCACTACAATTTGGTGCTATTCTCTTACTGAAATCCACAAACTTTCCTGCATTTCTAATCCAATTTCATTTGAATTGTATGTATTATAAGTGCGTTCATGTCATTCACTACTTTTAACATTGTTATTGCTTAGTCAATGGTGCACAATTTCATCAAAAGTTGATGGTTTGATAGTTCAAAACCCACAATAAGGGCAAACTAAACAAATGTTTACGTAAAAGATAAAAATTAGAAATCTAATCCGGTGGAGGTGGGTCCGACACACGGCACTACTTGTTTGCCACGTGTAAATAACAGGAGGATGCATGTGTACGCACGGCCCCACACGATTGAAACCCGACATCGGGAAAACGGGGGACTGTTCAGTTATTCTTCCCACTTCCCCCTGCAACAAGTCAACCCCGCGTTTACAGCTTAGCACCAAGACCGCAACGCAAACAAACAAATAAACCGGCCTGATCCTCTGCATCACACACAAACTAAGGTAGCCGCCACGTCGTCGGTTTGATCACCGACAGAGGAACGCGGAAACATGGGCCCCATATATAACCCCTGATTTTTGTTGAATTTACAAGTATGCAAGATCGATTTTCGTCGCATGTGAACTCTTTCTTTCTCAAAAATTTTTATATTAAATATATTTATCATTCTTTAACAGTTTTTATTATAATTTATTTAGATAATTCCTGTCCTGCCTCTCTTTTGTCGCCTTCCCTTTCGATCTATCCATGAATGAATATTTATACTTACGTCCTGTTGGTTTTAATTTAATTTAATTTGCTTTCGAGTGTCGATCCAATACATTCCTTCGCCAATCAAAACCCACCACGCCAATTATCGAATGGCGAAACTACCCTCAAAGCTAATCCTGATTGGCGAGTGAAGTTGAGTGCAAAGAACAGCAGAATTGCTCCCATGTAACGAGATTCCCCTCTCTGCTGATTCTCTGAGCAAAAACATGCTTTCTCCACCCTGACCGCCAAAGAGGGCGAACAAAACCCTCTCCTTTTTTTTTTTTTAATTTATTTTTTTAACAAGTTCGACCCTATTACTCTTAGCCTGGCCTAGGAATGATTACTGTCACTAATCAAGGGTTGAAAATCTGTCCTCAGATTTGCTCATGTAAACCACTAAGAGAACCATTCCATCATTACTAAATTTTAATGGAAATGTGATCTTATGATTAATTAACAATAGTACCAAATTCGGTGTCTCCTACCCCGTTCCGTTTACCTAAGGTCCATAAATTTTCCGCACTTGACGATTATGAGATAAGTAAATACTTTTCAGTGTTTACCTCAGAAAATCCTCAATCTTTTCTAGACTTAAAAACTAAGCTGTCAACTTTTTATTTACTGAGATAAGTAAATACTTTTGAGCGTTTATGAGAGTCTGTTTCTAGGAAATTACGCTGCCGTAGTAATTTTCCCGAGAAAGAAAATTACAGTGTGGAATGGACTTAAAATGGAAGCAGTGGAGTGAGTTTATGGTTTTAATGGTGGCTTCATTTATAGATCTGTTAATTTAATTATATAAAAGCGAATCAAAATCTCCTTCTTTTAACTCTCTTGCTCAAGCACAGAGAAGTTCGAGAGATTGCGAGAGCTAGCGGAGCTAAAAAAGATAAACTTGAAGTCATCAACAACTGACAACAACCAACAAAAGGATGTTATTGTGGCCTAATCCATTGCCAAACGATTCATGAAATTCTGCTGATTTTCTGGGCTTCTGTTTCTCGCTCTATTTGTTATCTTCATTACTACTCTCAGTTGAGGTAGTGATTTCTTCTTTAATTTGCTGCTTCCTCTGTTTCGTTTTCGCTGGATGTATTTCTTCTTTTATTCACTTTATCGAATGATGCGTTATGTTTCTCTCTTCTCTTCCTTTCTTTTCTTATTGGACCGTGTGCTGATCTGAAATGACTACCTGCTTATTTTCTTTTTCTGGGTTGGGTTTAGATTTTAGTGGTAGGAAATGATTTGAAGTGCATTTCACCAGATGAACTTGTTGCTTACTACCAGAATTTTTTCTTTTCTTGATTTGAAGTGTTTTTGACAAAGTTGAGCACTTCGTTTTCTCTAAATCTAAATTTCAGGCTCCTTTTCTCTCCCTGTTTACTCTTGAAATCGTTTAGTGCTCTTTTTAAGGGATCTTATATCATAAACTGCGGACTGATCTTTTGCCGTGATAAGATTTTCTTATGTACCCACTTCCTAGATTAAAAATCCAAACATTTGAACTAAATCTTGATTGAAGAATATTTCTGGGTTCAGCGCGTTTAAAGGAAAACTTCTCGGGAGATCTTTCTTCGTAAAAGTTTACTCGTTTGAATGCAGAAATTTCACTGTTTAAAGTGAAGAAGTTAGATTGCTGATTTCATTTGTTCATATTTTTAAGTTTTTCTTTTGTTTTCTTCAATTTTTGGTACTGGGCATTCCAGATTACAAGAAATGTCAAGGCCTCTCCAGAGAGGTGTATTTGGTATGCGGATCTCCGGGAACGGTCATGATTCATGGGTTTCTGATATGAAAGATACAACGGACAAGGAATATCTGGATAAAGATCACTCTGCTGATCAAAGCTATTTCGCCCTGAGGTCTCCTCGGTTTCTTTTCCATGATAACATTAGTTCTCCTTCCAAATATGGTGTTAGTGAAAATGGTTTTGCTTCTGATCCTTTCAGCACTGGAACTCCAAGAAGCCGGCACAACTTTACAATGCTTTTTTTGAAGTTCAGTTTAGTTGTGATTGTAATTCTGGCACTTACTGGATCGTTTTGGTGGACAATTTCAATTTCAACCTCATCCAGAGGTCACATATATCATGGCTATAGGAGGCTTCAAGAGCAACTTGTATCAGATTTGTGGGATATTGGGGAGATTTCACTTGGTTCTTCAAGGTTAAAAGATATGGAATTCTGTTCTTATGAGTATGAAAATTATGTTCCTTGCTTCAACGATACACAGAATCTTGCTTTGGGTTATTCTAATGGTGATGAGTTTGATCGACACTGTGGACATGAGCTGAAGCAAAATTGTTTAGTTCTTCCACCAGCAAACTATAGGATTCCACTTAGGTGGCCAACTGGAAGTGATGTTATCTGGGTTGCAAATGTTAAAATTACTGGACAGGAGGTACTTTCCTCTGGCAGCTTGACCAAGAGGTTAGCAATGACTTATTTTATGAGCAAGTTCTCAGTTTCAATTGTCCGTGTAAGTCTATTTATTAATAGGAGATGGTTGCAGGATGATGATGTTGGAGGAAGATCAGATTTCCTTTCGCTCGGCCTCCCTAATGTTTGACGGAGTTGAAGACTACTCACATCAGATTGCGGAAATGATTGGGCTGAGAAATGAATCTAGTTTCATACAGGCTGGGGTAAGTATGACTACTCCGTGTTGAAACCCGCTACAAATATGCTCTTTTCAGTTTGATACGGTCCATTTCATTTTTCTAAATTAACTCCAATTGTATTATATGATGTTAGGTGGCAGCATACTCATTGTAAAGCTCAGGATGAAGTTTTACCATTCTTGGCCTTTCTTCTCAACACTTTAAAAAAAAAAAAACTTTTGATCCCATAAAATGGTTTATTCAGTTTCTTTGATGTCAGTTCATCTTGTAGATATATTCCAGATCGTGTTGTTGATAGATTGTGATTATGCCATTAAGACAATCAATATTTTGAATTCAGTCTACTTATTACTGATCCTGATATTTGGACATCATAATACTTATAATCACTCTCTCTTTCTACAATGAGTAAATATTAAAGTTAATTTTTGCAGGTAAGGACTATCTTGGATATAGGATGTGGTTACGGTAGCTTTGGAGCACATCTCTCTTCCAAACAGATCTTAACAATGTGTGTTGCAAATTATGAGTCCTCGGGTAGTCAAGTTCAACTAACACTTGAAAGAGGGCTTCCTGCAATGATTGGGTCTTTTACATCAAAGCAGTTGCCATATCCATCACTTTCTTTTGACATGCTGCATTGTGCAGGCTGTGGCATTGACTGGGACCAAAAAGGTAAATGTCAATAGGTAGTGGGAAATAATCCTTGATATAATGTAGGGCGTTGATAATTAGATATGCTAATGCCTATTCATTTAGACGTTTGTTGTTTGAATAGATAATAGGTGGCATTAAGGCTGCGCATCCTGTTCTTTTATTTTTTAAATGGTGAATTTCTGAATTAGGATTATCACCACCATGCAGAGATTTGAGGTTACCATAGAGGGCATATATGCCCTGCTTATAAATATTCTTACGTGCATACTTTTTTGAATTAACTATTAATTTCAATCAATTGCTTAAGTTGGTTGTTGTAGTCCCCTGTTAGGCAAGATTCCGAATGCTTTAATTTTTGCCTTTTGGTTAATCCGGTGTCATTTGCAGTTATTGTTATTGGTCATTTGTTCAAATTGTATCACAAAGACATTAGTACATGTCATTCTTGTTCTCTGAATGTTTATTTGTGCTTTTACCCCTTATGTATGCCTGTTTAAATTTTTGAATTGAAGTGAGCACTATTTTCTTTGCTGCCGTGTGGAACAGATGGAATGGTTTTAATTGAAGTTGACAGAGTTTTGAAGCCTGGTGGATACTTTGTTTGGACTTCACCACTTACAAATCCTCAGGGTTTTCTTCGTAAGGAGAATCAGAAAAGGTGGAACTTTGTTCGTGATTTTGCAGAAAAACTCTGCTGGGAGTTGTTGTCACAGCAAGATGAAACTGTTGTATGGAAAAAGACTAGTAAAGCGAGTTGTTACAGTTCTAGGTGAGGCGACAATAATAGTCATTTACGTACTTTTACATGACAGATAATCTTTTGAAATGTAATTATGCTGAATTGAATACAAATGTTTTTCACAAATGGTGATCCTTTAGTACCTGAGAATATTAGGAGGTCCTATATTTTGATACCTACTGGTTGTATGTCTAGGAAGCCTGGTTCTAGCCCATCCCTCTGCAGTAAAGGCTATGATGTTGAGTCACCATATTATCGACCTCTCCAAGCATGTATAGGTGGAACACAAAGCCACCGATGGATTCCTATTGAAGAGAGGAGAACCTGGCCCTCTAGGGCTAACTTTGAGAAGAAGGAACTTGCTGTATATGGTAATTTTTATGCTTTTTCAGATTGTTACAACAACATTATTAGAAAAAGTATTTCATTGTATGAAATGTTTTTCTCTTTATACTCTCTGCCTTATTTAATTAGTTGCATACTTTTAATGTTTTAACAGGTGTACATCCAGAAGAGTTCACTGAGGATTCTGAAAATTGGAAAACAGCAATCAGTGACTATTGGTCTCTTCTGTCACCAATAATATTTTCAGATCATCCAAAGAGACCTGGTGATGAGGATCCTTCACCCCCTTATAACATGGTCAGAAATGTGGTAGACATGAATGCCCGTTTTGGTGGCTTCAACTCTGCATTATTGGAGAAAGGGAAGTCTGTCTGGGTTATGAATGTGGTCCCAACAATTGGAACCAATTACCTTCCGATGATTCTTGACAGGGGCTTTGTGGGTGTATTGCATGATTGGTAAGTCTACTTTCCATTTGCATATTTTTCCTTTTTTAATGTCCTTTATTTTATCCCTTTTATATTATGGTTTCTTGCTTAATCTGGAATCTGAAATTCATCCTATCTCATGCCATGTTAATTTGGTTGTTGAGGTTCCTCAATTGTAAACAATGATAAGCAGCAAGCTTATTTATTTGGAGAACTTATAGCAGCCACTGATGATCTATATGCTAATTTTTGTTCTATTTGGATGTACGAAGCATTCAGTCTTAGAGAAAGAAACCAAAATATATTTAAACATTAAATATAGTGTTTTTCTAATTTCAGAGGCATGACTAAATGTTTGAACATGCATAAATTTATGATTTTTACTCTCTGCAGGTGTGAAGCATTTCCCACCTACCCTAGAACATATGATCTGGTGCATGCTGAAGGACTTCTATCACTTGAAACTGGTCATCAGCACAGGTGCTCCACACTTGATATATTCGTGGAGATAGACCGCATACTCCGTCCAGAGGTACACCAATTCAATACCTCTTTTTCTACATATGATTGTTCTGCATCATTCTCCCTGTTCTAGAAATAAATTATTGACCTGTGCATTTTGCTAAGAAGACCTAACAAAATGCTGTGTGATATTCCTCTTTTTTTGGGCTATCATTTTTTTGCATTCTTATAACAATGCTTGCTGCAGGGCTGGGTAATAATCCGTGACACAGCTCCACTTATCGAATCAGCAAGAGCTCTGACTACCACACTGAAGTGGGATGCACGAGTCATTGAAATTGAGAGGAACAGTGACGAGAGACTTCTTATCTGCCAGAAACCTTTCTTCAAGAGACAAGCAAACTAATTCGGAGTTCTCCAAGGAATATCGAGAAATTTGATGATAATAATTATATTCATTTAAAGGATGTTTATTTAATCAACATAAAACTCCACCTGGAAAAGGGGAGACCAGAAATTTTGAACAGAGAAGAAAGCAGAAAACAGAGGAGAGGAAAACAATTGAATCTTGGTGGAACCAACCACAACTCCTATGGAGCCGCAAGGCATACGTGGGGCCGTGTAATTACTGAAATTCAGGAACACTTCGAATGAGAAGTATAGGATCGGATTATAGTTTTTGATGTGATGTCTCATTTATTATAACTATACATCTCTACATGATTAAGATTGTGAAGATGGTTACAGAATAAGGATTATTTGCTTGTAGTATATAAAATCGGATCAGTTCGTTCATGTCAAGAAATGTTCATGTCATCTCTTGCTCGGCATTTATTGATAGAAGGGAGCCAATATTTGTTTATTGGACGACGTGCATGTACTTGAAAGATGGAAATAATACTTGCTAGTTTATGAAATTTGGTTGGAACAAAGATTTTTAACCTACCCGAGAATTCTCATATTCTATACGAATACGTAGGTGTATGTGAGGTAATAAAAGAAAATTAAAATTTCATGGGTGCCAAAAATATCAAACGAAGTTGAGGTGAGAGGGGAGAAAAGAATTTAAGTAGGGCAATCTTAAGATAATGTGTTAACTTTTAGTCTTAATCGTGATTAACTAATTTTAAAAAAGACATAAATGCAACAATAATTCATTTGACTAACGTGGCACCCATTTCATCTAATGCTCTGGTAAAACTGTTATTTTGTAAAACTAATTGGCCCAACAGGCTATTTAATAGTTAATAATTGTTTGAATATCCCTCCTCTCCCAATACCGACCTTAGCTCAGTTGGTAGAGCGGAGGACTGTAGTGGGTTTAAAGCCCGTAAGCCATCCTTAGGTCGCTGGTTCGAATCCGGCAGGTCGGATTTCTTTTTAGTTTTCTTCGTATTTGAAAGAGGGAGTCAAAGGGTTCTGTGTAATTTCAAAGTCATCGTATCCAACGACTCTGTGCCGTTCATCATTCCTTTTGCCGCCGACTGCCTGATTACGTTGACCTTCACGACGTACACGATAAATATTCCCCAACACGAGAGCAAGCTGCTCTGTTCTCTGCCACGACTAGAACTCCAAACTCCATATTCATGGCTTGGCGCCTCCTCTACTTTGTTAAAACCCTAAACCTAACGCTGTCAGCTCCCTTTCAAATCCTTATTTAATGAAGATCTCCTAATTCTCCACATCGTTTCTAGTCTCGGAAATCCCCAAAAAGTTCCGGAAAAAACTCAAAATACCGATTCCCCCCAACCCGTCCCGTCCAGCCCGACACGGCTCGAATCCCTCACCTCGAATTCATCCTCAGTCGCGATTGTGTCTTCAGATTCCTAACTAAATCAAAATAATTCCTCTCCAAACTGCCCGAACACGTCCTTCTTGGCGACGCTGCAAGGTCCACCGCGAGCTCCTTTTTCCCCGCGGCCCCAAAGTCGTCATGTCAATTGAACGCCATCCTTTAATTTTCGAAAATATAACGCCACGTGGATAACAAAATGTGGCTCTGCTTCACTGATTTGGTGGACCAGATGTTGGAAGAAGGGAGATCGATTACGTACACGATGGAAACCGACAGGATTAATAAGATCAGAAAATTGTTGATGATTTCAAAAGAAAAGAGAATTCCATTATGAGAAATTTATCATAATAGGTTATTATTTGGAATTCCTGATGATTTCAGAGGGAATTTTTTTGCATTGTAGTTGAAAATGACGGCAAGAGGATTCTTGAATTGGTTAACTGGGATCCGAATTTGGCTGAGTGAGTTAGAGAGTGTTTGCTGTTAATGAGGATAAGGATATGAAAGCATTCAAGTTTCCGGTGAAGTACGGGAAAGTTTCGGCTTTGACGAGAGTAATACGAAAAAGCTCAACATGTTGAACAAATTGCCTCTGGTTTCGCCTTATAATGATGGATGGAAGTAAGATATGTGGAGTTTGGAGGACATGAAATATAGGGTAGGCGTTGTGCATGAGTTTTTTAGCTTGACTTTTGAGAAGAGGTCGAGAATACATAATATAGTGGAGTTCAAGGATTTTGCCCTGACTAGGCGGACATATGAGTTGCCTAAGACGCAACCCGGGACGTTTTATTTAGCCGGCACGGAGATGAACTGGGTGGTATTTTTGAAGGACGCTTGCGACGAGAATGTAGTTTTGACTTTGACGAAAAAATTTTGAAAATAATCTTATTTTTATATATTTTTAATCAATTCTTCTTATTAAAATAATTATTTTAAATAATTTTATTCTCAAAATTTATTTTTTATATTTATAAATATAACTCATATACATACTTTATCTTTATATTGACTAATTCTCAAAATTTCAATCAATTTTAATATTTAGACTTTTATCTGCGAATTAAAAGAAAAGTAAGTTTTATGTTTTAATTTTTTTGTCAATTCTTAAATAATTTCAAAATATGTAAATATTGCTACAAAATTTATTGTGATCTTGTAAAATTTAATTTGAATTATAAATGTGATATTTTATTTATTAAATCTATTGATATATTGTAATTTGTCTAAAAATTTAATCGAAAAATAGAATATGCATTTTGACATAAAAAAGAGATAAAAATAGTTGATTTGATGTAGCTAAATATCGCTTTATTAGAGTTGCCTTTCATATATAGCTTATGTCTGACAAATTTATTGTCTCAGCGTCCATTTGACTTTAAATGTAAAGTAATTTCAACTGTATAATTAAAAAAATCATTAATATCAAACTAAAAATATATTTAAAATGCATAATAATATAGGATAATCATCAAAATTTTTTTAATTGAATACGCACATATAGATGTGAAGAGACAATGGTAAAATTCTGTAATATTATATTATAACATGCTTTTTGTTAATGTACGAGTAAATAAAGATACTCATTGATGTGCTAAAAAAATTAATACAAATGTTAGATTAAGTAATCCAATATTATAAATAAGGTAATAATAAATAAAATACTTATAGTATTCTCTAACTATGCATCTGGATCATAAATACTATAAAACTCTTGTAGTGTCAATGTCACATAATGTGTTTATATTAAAAATGCATGGTCTTCTAATAATTGAAGATACTCAGTATATAAATCATTCAGATAAAAAAAGATTGATCTATAATAAAGTTCGAGGCATATTGTGGTAATGGTCTATTGGAAGGAAACCCGCGAGTTCTCTTTAAATAGATTAGTGTAAGGGTTTCTATCATATAGGTTCTTTTTGCATATCCTTATGAAATGACTTTCACAAAGAACTAGTCCAAGCTTGTGTTGTCTTTCTACTGGTGGATCATCTGAATGGGCCTGTGATTCATCTGCTTGTGAAATAGTCAAATGTAATCAATTAATTAACAAAAAAACCACGAAAAAGTCAAAACATTAATTAAATATTCATGCACTATTTAAAATTTGACAATAATAACCTGAACAAGTAAGACATTAAGTGACAAATGCGAATGAGTAGACATTTGTATCTACTCCTGAAAGTCTACTAATAACACAATAATTCAGTTAATAACATAACGTTCAATCTTATGTATATCCTCTTGTATATCATGAATATCTACACTTAACGTCTCAAATTGGTCCATTATAACTCTCTTAAACTCATCTTTGTAATATGATGGTGGTGCGGGTGAATGATATGATGATATTGTAGAAGAATGATGTTATGGCAGTATAGGAGAATGATGCTATAATGATACAGGAGAATAATATTGTGGCAGTATAGAAGAATAATGCTGTGGCACAAGAGAATAATATTGTGACGTCACAAAAGAATGATGTTATGTCGATATGAGAGAATAATGCAGTAGAGGCATGGAAGAAGTGTCCTGTAACAACTAAACATATATGTGTTACTTAAATATCAATTGATTCCTTTTAATTAAAAATTTAGATTAAACTATATTAATTTGTAACTCCCACTTAGGTGGAGTGCAGCCTATTATTATTTTCATTCATACGAGGCCCTTAAACTTCAACACATTCAACATAAGTCATATTCATTCACAAACTACTTCCGTATGTACCTTATGATTGAATTATCTAAAATAATTCAATTATATATGATAAACTTTTCTCAATAAGCTTGGGCTGTAATATAGAAAACACCTGTAAAATTTGTAAAATAACATAATAATAAATATTCGTAACTGTTATCACACAATAATAAAAAAATATAATGTATTAATTTAATGTGAAATATTTACCATAAATCGACTAAACATATGCTTATACACTATCGTTTGACTCAAAGTTTGCTTAAAATTCTTCCATTATAACATCTATAAAATATCGTTATTTATTATGGTTGTAAATTAAATTTGCAAACTTAGTATAAACTCGTAAATTTATACCTAGATAATTATAAATTATAAATATTTCATGTGCTACACAATTAACAAGAGTAATAAATTCGATAATAGTTTTGTACTAAATACTTGAAATACAACAACCATTCTAGTACTATTATACTTTCCCTTGAAATTTTTGCCCAAAATCTCTAAACGTACAGTATTTTTATGTACTTATTTTACTGCAACGGGATCAATTATTGCAAGGATTAGATCATGTAAAGATAGATGATAGATTTTAATAAATATATGTTAAACTAGTCAAAATTCTCCAATATGTCAAACAACTATAAATTTGCATGAGTTTTTTCGTCCCTACCAAATAAGTACCTTTCTAACAAGTAAAAAAGTGCCAATTACACTACATCAATATTTAGTATGGTAGAAAAATCTAGCTCATCAAAAACTGCATCTATATTATTTAGAGTGATGATGAATCGATTCTAAAAACTGCATTCCTAAATCGTGTACTTTTAAGTCGGTTTAAATTAGAAAAATATTCATAATTAAGATCAGTAATCGACCTAAACTCAACATGAGAGAAACGAATAGTCTGACCATTAATAAGAAACCACATTTCATTAGAATTACTATTCGTATGTACCTTATGTATCAACATATAATAAATTAAGATAAGCGAATGATGTAAATCTCTAATATTTTAGAAGTGCTCAAAGCATTTTTGCTTAAAGATATTAACTTGTGCCATGTTTAATTTTGTTTTTATATAGTCTATCATTGTAAATCGTGCTAAACAGTATGTCTTTGCATGAAAGTGATAATTTATAGTAATCTTCAACTGAGGATGACTTGCCATTTACACTTATAGAATTACAATGATAATTAGTTATTACTAAGCATTACAAAAAAAATATAATTTAAATATACAAAAATTTATAATTAAATAAACTTAATTATAATTTAACTAAAGTAACAATAAAAAATAACAACAAGAAAAATAAAAATAGTCTAAAAAATATTAAATTTTAGTTATTAATCATTATTTTCAAATAATATGTCATTAAATAAAAATTTTAATTATTTATTATTAGCATTTTCAGACAATATCTGATTAAATGTAAATAATTAAGTTAAAAAGTGAAGTCCTAAAAGAGTATATAACATTGACTAATTTAAATATTACGTTGAACTAATTTTTAATTCAGTTGTTTAACTAAATTAAAAAGAAAAAATCATTAAAAATTAATAATAATTTAAATTTAATTAATATTTAATTAAATAATAGTTATGGTCTAAAGAGCATTAAATTTTAGCTATTTATCATTGTTTTTAAATAATATATCATTGAATATAAATTTAGATTGTTTATTATTAGTATTTTCAAAAAATATCTAATTAAATATAAATAATTAAATTAAAAAATCAAGTCCTGAAATAATATATAACATTGAGTAATATAAATATTATTTTGAACTAATTTTTAATTGAAATTGTTATATACATCTACAATGTGTGAAATTGAGTTAGTACTGTAGGTTGTCTACATCTACACTGAAAAATTGAGTTACCATTGAATTTGGTCATGACATATAAATTTAGAGTAATACCAGATATTCTAAAACCTATTCCCAAAACTACATTCTAATTAGTGTGGCACTCATTATGTAGTGAGGTGGCATTCATTCATTAAATAATGAAATTTTGCAATTTTCATAATTATCTATTCATTATACACTTCAATTATCTACGCAATGAGCTTTACATCATCTGGAATTGTATTTTTAAAATAGGTTTTGAAAAATCTAGCATTTCTCATTTATAATTCAAAAACTTATGGGCATTATTTCAAGGATAATTTGATGCTTATGCATTTACAATGATTGTCAAGCTATAAGTAAACAAGTTGGTCGGCTGACAGATGTGCGATAATAATCTTTCCGGAAAAAGGGAATTTAAGTTATGCAGGTTAGTTGAAAAGATTACGGTTGTGTGCCTTATTAATGCTAAAGAATATAGAAAAACATTAGATTTGTGTGTAGAGATGCAAAAGAAGCATGGCAGGTTTCATTAGGAGAATACAGATCTGGCAGAGCGATACTTTCTTTTGAAAGAATTAGGTTGAAGCACGCATCATGTTCCTTAAGATAGACACCCACTGCATCTTCCTTTACTGTTTCATTCTATCTTCTTGATCTTCTTTTGTAGTACAAGTAGGTATTAAAATCACAGTCACTTCACCTAAAAGGTTAAGTTGCATGGATCTAAATACTGATGCAAATACAAGTTAAATTAAAAGGTTAAAGATGATTATAAATGCTCAATAATAGCTTTTATAGTTCTTAAACTCCATGATGTGATCAGGGCATTGGATGTTCTTATACTATTCGGTTGTTCTACTGAATGATAGCAATGAAAACTGAAGGCACCATCACCACATTAAAATGCACAAAAAAGAACTTGAATTGAATATTCAAACCACTCCGACACAATAGAGAAGGGAAAAAGCTCTCTGCCCTGCAGAGTCCCAAGTATAAAAAGAAAGCAAGCACACCAGAAGAAAACTTGACTTCTTGGACAGTTTACTGAAGGATGGCAAAACATCTAGCGATAAAGAAACACATGCGGATGACACAATCTAATGAGATGAAGAAGCATTTGCAGATGATGAGAGTGCTGCCTTCGAGGACAAGTGGCTATGAGTCCGAGTCTTCGACCTGCTCCTGCTTTTCTGCCCAACACTTACATTGCTCCTTTGAGAGCTGGAGGGGAGTGATCCATTATGGCTTGTTCTCTTTACTGCTTTTCTTCGTGAGCTGTGACCACTGTTCCCAAGCACGGCTTTGGCAACACTATCTGTAAGCAACTCCCGTGCTCTTTGTGGTTTGATAGGATTCTTGTTCAGATACACTAATTTTGGAAGGAGACTACAGACAGCTTTCCGCAGCTGTTCGTCACTGATGCTCTGAATTGGATTACCTAACAGATTCAGAGCTAGCAATGACTGATAGTTAGCTACTAGCTGACCTAGAGCTTTTGTTGTTGTTATCTTATTGAAGCTCATGTCTAACACAGTCAACTTCAAGAGCCTATGCAGTCCCTCGATATCACTAATCTTGTTCCCAGCAAGATATAGTTCCTTGATTAGTGTACAGTTTGACAAACCTAATAACATCAGAATGCAGGGTGCAATTTTAGAATTATTCAAGCTGTTGCAAGAGTGTAAAGGGTGACTGAAAGCAAGAAAACAGAAGGTTAGCTGAAATTATTACCATGTCCAATGCGAGATATACGGTTATAACTTAGATCAAGTACTCGCAATCGGGTTAATTCTCTCAGTCCTTCGATGGTGTCGATCTTGTTTCTTGACAAGTCGAGGGTGTGAAGGCCCTTTGGCAGTGATCCTGCTGTTAGGTGAACTGCAAATACATGAAAAATAGGATGCTGCTCAGTTAGAACAAATAATTCATCTCTAGAAACTCGGTCTCTTTTTTTCCCCTTTTCCAGAGTCAAACATACCTATAAAATTGTATGACAAGTTGACAGACCGAAGACTGGAGAAAGTTGAGATTGTGGGTATGGCTTTCAAGCCTATACCAGCAATGTGAGCCACAGTTGAGGAAGAATTCAGCTACTGGATGACACTGTTGGCATGTAAAATCTCCTCTGAGATATTGACATCTGGACGATGAATCAAGTGGGCAGTGCATCTTGACGATGATTTACCAGTTTCAGGAGAGGGTGGGAAAATAACACCTTCATCAGTAATCTCTTCCTCGTCAACTGGAATTGGAGTTTGCATTCCAAGACCTTTCACCCATTCATCTACTCTTTTCAAGCAGGATGATTCTGCTGGAAAAGCAACCCATTGGTTCCGGGGCCAGGAAGCAGAAACTCCATTATGAAAACCATCCCAGCTCCGCCTACCATTATCGTACTTGCCAGTACAGCCTTTGTTCAAAGATTCTCCAGTTAATGATTCAGGTGAATCCATCTTGCTCAATTTCATAACTTGAGTTGGTTCCAGTGTATCTGAAGAATACCCACCTTGCTGCTTTAAAGCAGCAACGGGAGGAATTGGTTGTGGTTTTGAAATCCATGGTTTGTGCAAATTCCTGTGGCTCCAAAGGAACAATTTCCACCACAATCTTCTACTTCCCGAAGGAAGAATTTGGCTCGAGGAATGCTTCTTTAACATCACTCTATCAGCACTGAAGTGGCTCATCACAGACACAGGACTGCTGGTATAATATTTCTCTCTCACCTTCGCAGATAATTCCTGCAATTCTTCAAAGGACTGAGATTTTGACAGGGGCAATATATCTGTTACTTCATTTTGCACTATCCTCCTTTCCAGATTAGAGCAAGAGCGCTTAAGCTTTGGTGAAGCACAGAACGCAGTTCTACCAATTCCTGGATCACTAAGATGTCCACTTTGGATCACATAATTACATTTTTTGCCATCTTTCACAGCTTTTTTCACCAATTGAACTTTCACCTCTGTATCAGTTGAATTAAAGTAATCCGACTTTGTGTTTCTAAGATCAAACTCTTCTTTACCTACATTAACTGCTTGGGATTGAAGATCCAAGTCAGAGAAGTCCCTTTTGATTGATGTGTTTTCTTCACTCTCATCTTCCCCTTCATATGCTATCTCTGCTGGCTCAGTCCCAACAGGACTATCATGATACATCACCTTGACATTGCAGGGGGAATTGTTCTGGATTTCATAAGGTACCGAGACACTAAAAGATGTTGCTTTCGACTTGTCACTCTTGAAAGGTTTCACTGGGTGTTCAATCTTAATTTGCAGGGCTCTAATCCCTTTCGCGTATTCAACTGATGTTGAAGATCGCTCACCCCCCTAAAAGCAAAAACATTTTGGATTGCTCAAGCTGCAGACCGCAATGTACAAAAATTACATAAAGCAAAATAATGTTTGAGCGGCTATGTGTGAGGTTATTGGAATTTGTTAATGTGAAAACCCACTTGATTCTCACCTTATCTTTCTTCTTCCTGCCAAACCATACAGTGAAGCAATTGAATCTTGCCATATCTTAAAATCAGCTAACTTGGATTTCTCACAAGAAGACCCAAATAAAGCACTTCTCTTTTCTTCTTCTTCGCTTTTCAAATTTATGCTACCGATGCATGATCACATCTCCAGTGGTTGCTGTTTCTCATTTCTAACGGCGGTTTTTTCTTAAGTTGCAGGATCACATTGGAGAATGATTTGATTAAATATTAGCCATAATCAATGGGAAGGCGCCAAACCAATAACCGAGAGCAATAAAATGATAACTGAGGTCCGGTAAACAAAGAACCAACTCCTGCTCCGGTGGCTTGTGACTGTATCCCTGGAGCGTCGGCCAGAGTTGTACGCCAACCAGCTTCTCTCCAGAAGCTTCAACTAATCTTTGTCCAAAGAAACTCCTGCTTATTTATACGACAAACAAACCAAAACAATATAAGAAAATTCCAGTACCCTGTTTATAGAAATTAGAAAGCATGACATTTTTCGCATCTGTCTTAATAAAAAATGTGAACCATAAATTAAGATATTCCCCTGAACACAGAAAACAAGATAAGATGTCTATCTAACTTATTTGAGCAAAACAAGGAAACACCACATAGGAAATCTCCAGATTTCCTATAATCCGCAATTTATGAAGCCTGTCAAACAGGAAGTCCACTTGTGTCAAAGATTGTCAGAAATTTAACAATTCATGGTAGAAAACAGACAGGGAAGAGATGTTCATACATACCTATTGAAGCTAAACTCCGCCAGGCTTGAGTTTCTATAGAATTCAGCGGAAATTTGAAACCGTTGAACCACGAAGAGCAAGAACATACGTACAATGGAATGGAACTGAGAGAGAAGAGAAGTGACAAGAATATTGTCGTGGTTGGGTTTTGATACGTGGTGTGAGGTGAAAATGGGGTGGGTTTGTTTTTATTCAGCTGAAATCAATACAATAAAACACAGACGCGCAGGAAACGCGGTATGGATGTGATGTTTTATTATACCGTGCAATCAAGTTCTATAAACATGTTGTTGTCAGTCAGTCAGGCTCAAAAATTATGCTCGAAAACTCTTACATTGTTTTCATGTTATTATAAATTAAAGTAATTAATAATGTTACATGGCAAAGATTTAATGGCCAATTTAGGACCAAGGAGGTGATTTAACAGTAAAGGAAATGATTCTGTCCTCGTTGTAACGTCAAAAACACGGTTCGTACGATCTGCCGTGCAAGTCAGCGCCAGGTTGACGCCTTTCTGTCTTAACTCTTCAAGTAGTTAAGTCATCACTGACGTCCTCCGCTTTTGAGTTACAGGCAGTCGCGAGTCATCGCAATTCAATGGCAAATAATCCCCAACTTGAGGTAATTACGAGTGCCTACCGTAAAACGGAATTTCATATTAAATAAAAATAAAATATTTTTAAATTTTATAAAAATAAATTTTACATATTTTATTAAACATATATATATATATATTTTAAATAATAACTTAACCAGCAACAGTATGACTTTTTAACCACGGGTTGACCCCATGTGTCTCATAATTAATATCTTCTCTTTTTAATCAAGATTAAGAGCAGATTTGACTGGTGGGGTGGTTAATTATGTGATTTTAATTACACAAAATTTCTTTCTCCAATCGGTTTGATTTTTCGTGAGATTAACGTCACGTGCAATTTCTTACAATAATGTCTGTGTTTTGTTAAATTAATTCTCCATTACTCGGCTCTTATTAGCTTAGCTATCACTTCCCCTTTAGTTGATAGGGCACGTATCTTTTCGAATCTGATCCAAGGTCCCTGCGCTCAATAATAAACTTGTGTAAGTTGAAATCAAAAGAAGCCAAGCCTTCTGGGGGTGCCGCCACACCATAGCTTTCAATTTGGTTGATGTTACTCTTTCGAAGCTATCCCTTAGAACCACGAATTACAACTTTGCTCATTTATGAGTTTCTTTCTGCTGTCATTTTCTCCTTTCTGCAAAGGGATCGCTATATTGAATAGAGAAACCATAGAACACACAGCAGCTAGTCGACCTCTTTGGTGTATGTTCATGTCAATAGCTCGGTCGTCAAAGAAACTCGGTATTCTAGTGATACCTACTCCTAATATAACATTTATAATGCTTTTATTAAACCATAATTAAAACAAACTTAAATTAGAATAAATCAAAATTAAAATATGCTAGAATTAAAATAAAAATTAAGATTAGAATAAATTATTTATTTCAATTGTAGAAATCAAAATTAAAATAGGCTGAATTCTTGTAAATGAATTTATTTTGTATTGGAATTGAAATTAAAATTAAAAAATTTATTTTAAATTATTAAAATGCTATTACTTAATATTACTATTATTATTTATTATAATAATTGTAATTATTACTATTTAAAAAGTTATTTTTATCAATAATTAATTATAAGAATAATAATTTTTGTTAGTGATAACTATAAAATAATACTAATTATTATATTTTTTAATCTTAGATAATTTTATTAAAAAAATAAAAATTAAATAAATAATTTATTATTT
>CP135570.1:4049661-4060500 GCA_032401905.1 Swietenia macrophylla | reverse complement strand
AAAAAGGGTATAGTCTGTGATTTGAATTCTGTTTTATAGCTTCTTTGTTTCCTATTAGCTCATTTTTAATGTTTGTTTTCTGTAAGTGATTGGACCATCATTCTCATTAAAAAGAAAAGTGTTAACTCTGCCAGTGAGTGTGACATGAACAAATGCACATAGTTTTTAATAATTAAGCTGGTCAATACTTAAGTTAGATGTGAATTCAATCAAAAAGAACAAAAGAAAAGGAAAAGCAAAGAAAAACTGGGATGTGTTTTTTGTGCTACAAATAGATGTATGGTTTCTTCTTTAAACAATGGTTACTGTGAGAGTCATGATTATACTGACTCACTTTTGGGTTTACTGCTGGCTAATATGGCCACAAAGTTTTACATCCGTCCAACTATGACAAGTTTTCCAGTCTTTTTACCATGTTTGATTACTCCTTCCACTACCAGTAAAATAAGAATTGAGATAGATGGTTCTTGGGTTCTTAAAGGAAAACAATTATAAGAATTTGAATCAAATGTTAGTAGAAGATAAACTGACTGCCCGATAGGAGAAGAAGAGTTCTTAGAAAGTTTGGGTAGTACCATGCTTGGATTAAGGAAAGTTGCTTGAACTAAGAAAGGATTAAGCAAAATGTTGATGTTTTTGTTGTTCTTTCAAATCAAGACCTAAGCAAAGAGAACCTAACATGTAGATGCCTTTGGAGCTAGTATCAATGGCCTAATACTTGCCTGGAGGTGCTATAGCCCTTCAGTTGCATAAATGATAATGGGAGATGCACACTGCACATTTGGGCTTCAATCCATTAGGTCTTGCACAATTCGTTGCACTCGCTTTGGCATCATTATCAATTATTATTGCCTGTTTTCCATGTTGGAGATATGTTGGTTAACCTCTGCATACTGTAATTTCATCATTCTATGCCAAAATCTACTCTATATTGTTGTCTACTTTGAGCCAAGCCCTAATTACTATGGAACTACTGAACTAATAAGATTGTGCATGGTTTTCTTCAGTACATGTAAATTAGGACTATTTCCTGTAGAGGATCAGTATTTAAAGTTATATTTTCAGTTTCTTTTTCTAGTCATCGGACCTCTTAGGGAGTACATCTTGTTAATAAACACTGTCGAAACGAGATATCATAGATAATGGGGTGAGTATGTCTTTTTTTATAAACTGCGCTGAAAGACAAGGATGTAAATGAAATGATTTGTCATTCCCCACTGTATGGTTAAATGTGCCAGTGTCTATCAAAAGAATTTACTACCATTACCATCTTCACAAAAACTTAAGGTGTTTATGGCCCCTCAATATGTTATGTTATTATTCAAGATTTTCTATTGTCTTTTGGAAAATAAGTTGCAAACTTGTAAATCATCCTGATATTTGAAAGGCAGAGAATTGTACTTTCATGGAACTTAGAACCCATATTGGCATATTTAGTTAGGAAACAAAAAATTTTGAATGCTTTAGAGTATTTACTTATACTACAAAACCATGTTCTTTAGAGCAAATTATACCTTCTGTGGCATTGATTTCATGACTAACATTGTGATTCTTGTTTTGCATTTGCAACACCACTTTGTTCATTTAATTGTAAAGTAGAGGCTACAAAGCAATACTTATCCTTTTAATTGTTATTTTGTATTGTTTTATTCTTCGTTGTATGGTTCTTACTCTCTCTTTCCTAATTCAATACCATCCAGCCCTAATGGGCAGCAGTTTGTGTCCTGCAAGGAAGTTTCTTCATACTTGCTCTCCCTTTCTGGACTTAAAGAAGCAAGTAAGACAAGTGATGGGCGTTCTGGTAGCTGTATTCAGTTGAACGACAGAATTACCTTTGGAAATGTAAGTCTGTAGTTTTCATATTTGTTTTACCCATTACAATATTTTGTATGGTTTCTATTTACAAGCTATGCTACAGGCTCTGGATCTTACACTAAGGGATGACAAAAATGGGGCTAACCTGGTTTTCCCTTCACTGTTTTCCTCTACTTCTGCATCTACCAAGCATGATAAGCAAACCTCTTTATTGAAGATAAAGAGTCCACAGGAAGTTCAAAGATGGGAAAATTGCAGTGAACAGTATAGTGTTTCTAACTTAACTAATCAGAAATTAGAGAATATGATTGCAGCCAGGGAGCTCAGTGCTGCTAAACTCACAATTTGTTTGGGTGCTGAAACAGTCATGTATCATAATCAGGATAATAAATTTTGTGCACTTTCTGGTGGAAGAGATGTCCCCAAGAGCACCATTGGTAGCGGTGATAATTTAAGTGGGCAGAATCAAAGTTCTCAGAATTGGTCACCTTTCTCTGGAAGTGGTCAACCAAATGTTGTTGAAAATGGTGCGAATGCTTTTTATATTAGCTCACTGGAGGAGCAGAAGCAAGAGATAGGTCATGGAAGTGGTTTTCTTTCACCAAATGCGAAGGAAAAATCATTTTGCCGTCAAAATCTAGAGAAAAAACTTTTTACTCGCACCACAGAACATGTAAAAGTTTATGTGGATAAAGATGTGAGAGATGAAGCAATATGTGGTCCTGGCTATGGCTCCACCAGATTAGAAGATACTGTGACTTATGTCAAGGATCAAGGAAGTTTTGAAGGCTGTTCAACTGTTATGTCTGGGAATGAGCTAAGATGTGGTTCTGTGAGTAACATGAATAGACTGTCTAGTTCAACTTTGTCAGAGGCTATGCGGGAAAGAAGTTCTGTAAGGGGTTTACACTCTTCATCTGGAAATGAGCACACATGTGTTCTTAAAAACAATTTGAATAGCATTTCTACTAGCATGTTGCATGAGACCAAGTTTGACAATGTCAATAAATCCTGGAATGATGAACTAATTATTGGTTTTGACCACAAACACTCTGTGAACTATCCCGAGTCCGCGGAGGATACTGAAGTTGGCTTGCTTGATTTGCTTGGAAGTGAGAAAAGCTTTGGCTTTGATAACCGTTTGACCAAGGTTTCTCCCGATATAACGGAGGTCCCCAAACTTAACAAAGTTAGTAAATCTGGTGGTAAATCTGGTGAACAAGCGTGTGCAGCTAAAATTAGTTACAGGGTTGGCACAGGCACAATTCAGGATTCCAGGTTGGAGGATTTAAACAATGCTAAAAATAATGAATTAATGACTGCTTTAAGCAGTCGTAGAGAATCGGGTGCGGATGTCATGGCTGAGCTTTTGTGGAGAACTGATGAAGAACATGTTCTGCTGAGTGGTTTAACTGATAGTTCATCTGGACTATTGCCATCATCAGGGTGTTTTCCTGCATTTGGAACAATGGCAGATAAGGTATGTAGCATGTTCATTCTTTTAGTTGCAGCGTGTCGATGTCAAGAAGAATCGAATTCTGTTCTGAATGATGAATTAAAAGTATTTTGGCTTCAGGCAGTTATTCATGTCTCTGTAGCAGATTACTTTTTAACATTATAGTTAACTATTGGCATGTTTTCTTTGTAGTACTTTTCTATTCTTTTTGCTGTGTATTCCATGTTATGTGGCCAATACTGGCCTATTAGAATTATCTGTTGAATTTTTTTACTCCATTTTTTTTTAGAGGGAATTGAAGTCCTTGTTAGTGATGGATTTTGTGACGAAATGCTTTTTGGTATTTCAAAATTGCTACCTAGAACTTCTGAACCTCGCAGAAAGGAAAAAAAAAAAGTGTGTGTGTGTGTGTATAAAACTTATAATTTGTTATTTTGATGGACAGGGTGAAAGTGAAGTCTTTAGTGAAAAGTATGACAGTATGTCAGATTTTGAAGGCCTGAGACTGAGCAGCACAGAACATATGGAATATGATTTTCTGACTACTCAACCTAGCTCTCACTCAAGGGTCTCCAAGCTCTTGCCATATGATGCAGAGATGTCGCAAGGTTTTGATTCCTCTGTCTGGCTTGAGAAGGAAGCCTTGCCTTTGTTGCCGAAGTTAGGGAGCGGTTATCGAGTTACTACTGTGTGTGCCTGGTGCAGAAATGAGTTTCATCATGAGCCTGTTGACACTGGAGCAGAAACAGGCTCGGTAGGTTTTATGTGTCCCACTTGCAAAGCCAAATTCTCTGGGAACCACAATTAAATGTAAAATGATTTGTATGCAAAGACTTGAGCTTCTGTGATGTGAAGAATTGATTCTCATGTCTTAAACTTTCAAGCATAATCTCAGATGGGAGGTAGATTTCCACATCCGAAGAAAAACAATTTTGGCTACAATGCACGCAGCCAATTTTCTAGCGTTGGCTTGGCAGGGATCCACTTGGTATATACTATGTTATGGATCTTGCAAAAGTTTGTCATATTTTTGAAATGGCATACATCACAATCACTGCCTGCTAATTATTCTAGCATAACCATGATGGCTGAAATGCTGCCTGTGTGAGTGTGAGCAACGACAATTAGTGAATTTCTTTGTTATTTGGATTTCGTTGTTCTTCTTTGTACTGTACTTTATCATCGTTTGAAGAGGCAGGCTCTCTCTCTCATGTTTCTCGCTGTGGTTGGTCGGAGTGTGTGTGTTTTGATTAAAAAAAAAGGGGCAAGTAGATTTTGACTTCATGGGTTCTTTTCCAATACTGTTACCACAAATGATAGCTTGTGGTTAACTTCTGTTTCCTTGACAAATCGATCAATCTGGAGCCGAAGTCAGTTAAAATTTTGACCCCTTTTCCCTTGCGTAACCCTGATGTATTATCCGGTTCGTAATGAGAAGTGCAACGATTTTAGACACGTTAGATTTTAACGGTGTTGGATTTTATCATCACCAAACCCATAACCCATAATTAACAGTCTGATCAAGAGCTAAAATCCTTGTTTTTCTTGGGATGATCTTATCACTTTTCAACCAGAAAAAATAAATCATTTGTCCACGTGGTTAAACCTACGAACGTGCACCAATTGCGAATTCTTTTTTTATTTTTCTTTTTTTCCTAGTCATCATTTTCACCTCATTGCAAATTACAAGGCTTGCTTTTGTTATCAGTGGCAGACAGCACCCACCTACACCCAACACCAAACGATACCGTCGATAACCCAAAACGTCACCCGCGCGCACTGCGTACCCCTCTCCCGTCGTTTATCCTCACTCCCTTCTCCTCCTTCCTTGTAAGAAGAATCAACCTTGGAAGAATTAAAATAACAAAATTCGTCTCTTTGTTTTTGTTTTTGTTTTAAACAACAATTGGGTTTAGGATTACACATACATATTTATTTATGCAATTCCATCAGAATTTCCTTTTTGCTAAAATGCGCCGGCCACCATCTTATATCCTTCAATTATTCCTCGATCTTTGATTTTGATTTTCCGGTGGGTACGATTTGACAGCTATTAATGATGGGGACGAGAGTCTGGGAAACGGGGATCGCGATGTTGGTGCTGTGGGGAAGGCTATTGTGCACTGCCGAGGCAGTTAGGGCTCCGTTATGTCCAAAGGAATCCATGACGGCTTCGATCTTAAGGCTTCGAGATTCCGTCTGTCTAAATAACCCAACGGACTCTCACGATGTCGTAGGTGTTATCGAGGTACGTATTTACGCTTTTAATTTAATTTCATTTGAAAATTGGAATTTCTCTCCTTATATTAGTTTTTATTTGTTTATTTTATCTGAAGTTTTATAGCGGTTTGAGGGATAGAAAGTAAATAACTGGCTGGCTTTTTGAAATATAGAAATTGGAAGTCTGATTTGTTTCTTCATCCTGTGCTATAGCATAACCAGTAGCTAGCTATAAACTTTACTTATTGTAATTACTTTTGTTTTGGTGAAAAAGGTGATTGACCATCTGGTGTTTATATTCTAGGAGCCTTTGAATTTTAGAACTATTGAAAAGGCATCGGCGTTGTGGAGTTAGTGTTTTGGAAGTAGTTTTATTGTTTTCCTGAAAATTATCGCCTAACTCACAAAAGCAGCAAAACTTTGTCTCTTCATAAAAGAAAAAGAAAATTGTTAGTAAAATTATTTGACAGGGGACAAAGTTGATCGGTAAATTGGCAGCGTTGTTGGTGGTTTGATTTTGTTTTTGGAAGAACTTTCTTTTTTGTGGAGAGACATGGAAAAACAGATGATAATTAGGTGACATAGGTGTTGATTATGATTTCAACACATTGATTTGCTTTATTATTTTAAATCTGTTAGTATGATTGTTATTAAGTTCACATTTTGTTTTTGTGAAGGGAGATGAGTTTTCACTGATTTTAAATCTGTTAGTATATTTGTTATTAAGTTTACATTTTGATTTTGTGAAGGGAGATGAGTTTTCACTGCAAAGGGCCCTGAATATGGTTCACAAGAATAGTCATGAATATGTGGCTATTCTTTTCTATGCATCTTGGTGTCCTTTTTCGGGGACTTTTAGACCAAGATTCTCTATACTTTCTTCCTTATATTCCTCCATCCCCCATTTTGCAATTGAAGAATCAACCATAAGACCAAGGTATGCAGATGAATATGCATCTCTGTAGACTTACAAATGTGAATAAGTTTTGTGCGACTGTTGGAATAACTTTTTGAATGAATTGGGCAGTATACTTTCAAAGTACGGAGTTCACGGTTTTCCTACGCTTTTTCTTCTTAATTCATCAATGCGTGTGCGATATCATGGCTCCCGAACGCTCAGTTCACTCGTTGCTTTCTACAGTGATATCACTGGTACAGCATTTTATTTTTAGAGTTCTTTGTTTGGGGATACTATGAAACCATAAGTTTGTTTTCCTGATTTCCTTAAACTGAAATATTGTGTCAACAGTTTATAGATGTTTGAATGTGCTTTGGTGTGTTTTTAAATGTCTTCTCTCTTTTTATTTTCGTTTTTTTATTGTATAGTTACATAATTGTACTTGTTCTAGTCAGACATGATTCCTAATGCATGTAATTGTCGGAAAGATCAAACTTGATGGGTGGTTAACGTAAAAAATTTTGTTGTTCTTTTAGGAGAGTGTAACTGTTAAATGTTCACTTGTATTGTTCTGCAACACTTAACTTAGTTTGCTGCCAAAGAAACCTTTCTATCTCAAAGAACACAAAATTTTTCCTTTGTTAATTCATATGGCATTGTTGAATGAATGTTCTTGTATGGGATCTAATGAACTTTGTGCATATGAATAGGCATCAATACAGCATCATTGGATAAAATATCCATGGATGAAATTGGGCAGCTGTTAAATCATGAGAAGCATGATAGCCCAGAAGAGGAAAGCTGCCCATTCTCATGGGTAAGATCACCAGAGAATTTGCTTAGACAGGAGACATATTTGGCGCTGGCTACTGCATTTGTGCTTTTGAGACTGTTTTATCTATTCGTCCCAACTCTGCTTGTATTTGCTCAATTTACATGGAGAAGGCTCATTCAAAATCTCAAATTGGGGAGCTTGTGGGAGCATCCTGGGACCTATCTGAATCAAGCAATGCAGTTGTGTAATTCTCTAAAGGACCCTTGCAAAAGAAGCAACTTGCAGGGAGGAGCGTTGAATGCCAGGGCCTGGGCTTCAAAGTCTCTTGCCACAGTTGCAATCGGGGATGCGAGTGCAAGCAGGGTTGCTTGTGTGAATGAATGCCGCTGAACTTTCAGTAATATGGGATAGATATTTGGTTATCCTGTGAAAGTTTTGGCTGTCTAATCTGCTATGCCAGAATTTTTTTAGTTTCAGGATAATCTTGACACACTCTGCTAGGTTCCAACGTTGTGTGACAGAAGTGAAATATGTTGCTAAATCTTCATCGGTAGTAGTCCATTTGTTACCTGTCTATATTTTAGAATTCAATTGATTTCACATTTGCTTTTGTTCCATAGTTAATGTGACATCCAAGAGCAAAAATAAAGTCTGTGAGTCTGTAATTTTGGAAATAAGTTTATCAATTGGCTCGATTTGTAAACATCTATGCTTTCTTCTGCACCAGCAACCATAGAGGATACAGGCTGGGTCCTTCCGTGCACCTTGTATCAGATCATTTTACTCAATGGTGAAATGTAATGTTACCGTCAAATGATGTTTGCATTTGTCTCGTTCATAATTTCATCACAGTTGTTTAAGAACAGAGGCTTAGATAGAATTGCAGGCAGAGATGCAGAGGGTACCTACTAATCAACAGAGGCTTCAGATTGACTTGCGGGCAGAGATCATAGGTTATCTACTACGTATCGTTTACAAAGCAGATTTTTGTTCAACAGATTAAAAGAAGCATCCAAGAACAATGTCAGCCTAATCTTTAAGTTACTCCATTCAGGTCTAAAACATCAAATGTTAGTACAGAGCTTTGTCAATGTACATAATTTAAACCCACAACTTATAGCACTATATAGATACACTAATGGGTAATTAGTGCGGTGCGGCAATCTCCGTTACAATCAAATTCTTACAACGGGATTGGTAATTTGAGCCATTGCCTTCCCAATTCCCAAGTTGCTCAAAACGTTTTATCAACTACAACTACCCCCATTCTTTCACAACTCTCCCCACCAAAGATCAGAAACCATTTAACATTTCCAGACTTTGAAAGGAAAGATGAACAAGACTTCCCTCATTAACAGTGTCTACGGTCATTTGACAACATATTTAAAATTGTCAACATACCTCTATAAAGTTAATTAAGATTAGCGTTAGGACACTAGTCAGCATTGTTAGCATCCAAAGGCCCAGCATCTTTGCTCACAATCTGCCAACAGAATTTTCTTTATGTGTCAAAATGATAACATACTGAAAATCAGATTTAGTTCATAATCAGTAAGTTATAACATAACAACAATAACTCATTATATCATTTTGCAAACAAATTCCATAGTTCTCCAAATTTTAAATTCTCTGGTACCAAGCCCAAGAAAAAATCTGTGAGGATAAAGAAAAGGGTCCGATTGCATGTTTGTGTCTGGAGAAGAGAGGGGGAAAGAATAGGAACTGAACCATATATCAAGAAAATCCTTCCCCTGGTATCTCCGGTGTGACTTTGCTACAAAGGAATCAAAGATAAGCTTGCAAGAACAAAATGAAATTATTGGTATGATCCCATTAAACATTTGAGAATTGAAACATGCCATTTTCCTTTGCTACCATGAAGAATCAATCAATTAAAACTCCATATACCAGTCCAACTAATGTGATTCTCTTATGCTCTAGGTAGTCCCCTGAAACCTTGGCATAGTAATTTTACACATGAAACCAGCATTGTTAGCATGCAAATTACTGAGAATACAGAATTCCCAATATGCAGATGAATGAGACTACAGAAAGCCATAAGTATGACAGGAAGCTACCATGGAACTTCAAATCTCGAACCAGTACCTGTGAAATGTATTCTTTCATTTTCTTGCTAACTGGTCCATCTATAACTCTCTCAGCAAGTTCATAAAACTAAGTATTACCTTCAGGGCCATTAACCTTGCCTTTCTGCAAATATCTGGAAAAAGAAGGAAAAAGAGCTAGGGATAAATGCTTAGAATCACTCTAGAGCAAGTAATTTCAGCAGGTAAAAGCTTTACAAATACACTATATATATTCCACCTCATCAGGCAATTTTTAACCTTTGCTGGACCATTGTCTTCAGTGCCTGCTTGGCATTTCCGAGCACCGGTGCTTTCATCTGTTTCACACAATCCCATCCGCTCAAATGCCACCAAAGAGTTTCTGCACAACACGAATTGTATGATTTATGTTTGAAAAGAACATGTAACCATAACACTATATACACTTTCCACTCTCAAATTCTCAAAAAGTCAATAGTTGAAAACAAACTCCATTGGTGACTATGACCATCTGATTAATTCATTTATGTTAGGAAAGAACATCAAAACCATGACACACAGAAATTTTGCCCTTGCAATTTGCAAAGAAAGTCGATTGTCAAAAACAAACACCTGAGGTGACTGTTGCCATCTGATTTATTCATATATGTTGGAAAAGAAAATGAAACCATCAAACACAGAAACTTAGACCTCACAATCTTTCAAAGAAAGTCAATTGTCAAAAACAATCTCCGGTGGTGATTATAAGTCTATAACCAATAACCATCTGATTTATTCAATTATGTTAGAAAAAAAACACGAAACATGATACACAGAAACTATGAGCCTTGCAATTTCTCAAAAGTCAATTGTCAAAACCAACCTCCTGTGGTGACTATAACCATCTGATTTATTCATCAAAGTAATATGAAGTGGACAACGCCAAACAAACATTTTACAGTCATATAGAACAAGGGTTGGTCCTGACCAAGAAATTGTCTCAACAAAAATCTACTTCTGATCCAAAATTTCTATCATCCATCTCGACCCTCAGACTTCGCAAAAGTTTATCTATGAAATTAAAATTACAAAACCATAAATTGTACCTTCTGGGATTTTACCTCCAGCAGGATGCACAATGCTAATTATAACAAATGTAAAACCAATTAGATGTGCCGTATTTACACCTCAGCAGGTAGCTAACTTATAAGAAAATAAGATTTTGCAACGGCAACCCCAGAAGAATGCATCGTTAAGGCTACAATTATTGCCAAAACAGAAAGAATGTTTCTATACCCATTGATCTAATTTCTATTCTCTATAAAAGAATGTTTCCATGAAAGAAATATGCCGAAAAAACTATTTTGCTTTTCCATACCCCTTGATCCTACTTGGTGTGATAGTCTAACCATGAAAATAAAAAGACGATAAGTTTTCCTCTCACCGTTTGGCTGAGAAGACCAGCCCTCATTAGTGGATGACGGGTGGGATCTTTGAAGCTCTCTCAACCCATAACCAAAAGCGCGCGAGAGCTTCTCTATAGCAGCATTGATCACAAAAGCAGGAAGAGCATGCTGGCTGCAGTTTTTCTTTTTTTTGTAACTAATTGAACGAGCTACTCTCTCTCTCT
>CP135570.1:4008359-4049363 GCA_032401905.1 Swietenia macrophylla | reverse complement strand
TATATTTCTATAAAATTTATCATAAATTAAAATGATTATAATATTAAAAGAAATATTTGATAAAATTTTTTATTTTTTTAATCCAATAGACTTAGTAAACCCTAATCAATTCTCGTTTGTATAGCAAAAAAAAAAAAAAAAATGTAGAAGAGAAGAGGGAATATGCAATCTTGTGGCAAAATCCTCTGTATTTGATAGTGTAGTCAGTCATTCGACAAGACATTAAAGGGGTTGTTTATTTTTATATATTTATTATAACTTAATTTAAAATATATCCATATATTTATTACATGTAATATATGAAATTTAAATTTATAAATATATAATTTGAATTTAATTTTATTTAAATTTCAAATTTAGTCATATTCTAAGATAAAATTAAGCAAGGCTACTCAAAAATTCTTTGAAAAATATTAAATTTTTATTATTAAAAATTGTTATTATTTCTCTATATTAAATTTCCTAATTAATAAAATATCATCAAATTAAAATTAAAAAAAAAATGCATAAAATATACTTGATCAGTATTTGTTGACCTGACCAGTACGTAATTGTACGAGAAAAGTACCAAAGGAACCTGACACAGCATCTAATGCAAGTGGAACCCTACTGTATTATCAGTGTTACTATCAAAACAGCCGTCAGCGGTCTTCCCATCAACATCGTCCATTCCATGTGATCAATTTCAATGCATATCTAATAACAGCAGTTACAGAGCAAAGGCAAAACGGAAGTACCAAAGCTCAGAGAAGCAAGAGAGAGAACGGGATGGAGGAGAGAGAGCACCTTGTGTACTTGGCCAGGCTTGCCGAGCAAGCGGAGAGACACGACGGTATCGTTTCAATTTCTGTATTTCTTTTTGCTGGTTTACGAGAAGTGAATTTTTTTTTATTTTTCAAATTGTGGAATTGATATTGTTTATTAATTTGATTATTGTATTTTATGTGTTGTAATTTGTTTTCTGATCATGCAACTGATATATTCTACTAAGTAGTGCCGGTGCCAGTTGCTTGGTATTTTCAGTAATATTTGCTACACACACACACACAAGCATACTTTAAGTGGTTTTATGCTGCTAAAGGAGAATGTTTTGAGGGCTTGGTCTTCGATTGGGTTGCCGATCCATAAAATCTATGCAGAGCATTCAAGTAATGAGCATATTTCACTCTTGTTAAGTGTTCTTTTATACTTTCTGTTAAGAAGCAAGTGGAAATGATAAACAAGGGAGTAACATTTCAAAATTGAACTAGGTCACCTGCCAAATTAGTCTTGTAGTTTGGAAATGAAACATAAAATTTGCAAAAAAAAAAAAAAAAACTCAACTAAAAGCGTCCTTAGTATTATTATTGTGTTGCAATCTAGTTAAGTAGCTTCTGAAACTCATCTATTTTATTTTATTTTTTTGGATCAGGCAATTTGTGTGTTTATGGTTGCCGTGGCTTGTATATTGAAGGTTCTGTTTTTTGCATTTGAATATTTATGTGGTGACACTACTGTTGCAAATTTAGCAATTATGTCTCGTTGGATGCTTTATTGCTTTTTCATATTTGAAGATGAAATTGAACTTTTCAGTTTTTGGGATTTTCAAAGGAGTCTTTATATTGCCCTACCCTCTTAGCAGAACATTTCAGTGCTTTTCTATGTAAGATTCTCTCATTCGATGCCAATTTTCTTATTTTAGAGATGGTTGAAGCCATGAAGAAAGTGGCCAAGTTGGATGTGGAACTTACAGTGGAGGAGAGGAATCTGATATCAGTGGGGTATAAGAATGTGATTGGGGCAAGAAGGGCATCGTGGCGGATTTTGTCTTCCATTGAACAGAAGGAGGAAGCCAAAGGTAATGAACAAAATGTGAAGAGGATTAAGAACTACAGGCATAGGGTAGAAGATGAGCTTGCAAAGATCTGCAACGATATATTATCAGTCATTGATAATCACCTCATCCCATCCTCCACAACTGGAGAATCAACTGTTTTTTACCATAAGATGTGAGGATTCTTACAATTCCTTTATTCCCTTGTGGTTAGTGTTGAGTTATTTTAAAATGAAAAGTACTTGATTGTGGTAATGGAAGAAAGCAAATGTCTATTTGGAAACTCATGAAACTTTCAATAAATATACCTTCTGATCAAATTGGATGCCATTTTTAAATTGTTTAGTGAAAATATTGTTGTTGGAGTAAGCACATAAAGGGTGAGAAATAAATGGCACAAGATAATTTTTTTTGGTCTATAATTGTGCATACAAAGGGGATTTCAACTTTCTGCCATGCTTGGGTTGCTTCTTTAAGGGCTTCTAACTATCACTCTCTCACAACCAACAAAACATGTTATACAGTTTCTGCTGCTTAGCTCCTTGTTTTTCCTTTTATATGACAGGAAAGGAGATTATTATCGTTACTTGGCTGAGTTCAAAGGTAGTGATGGTCGTAAAGAAGCTGCAGATCAGTCACTTAAGGCCTACGAGGTATCTTGGATTCTTCTACCCCCTCCGTCTCTTTTGATGTTTATTCTTCTTCCTTTTCATGGATTATATTGTTGTAGAACATGAAACTAGAGTGTTGCTTTTGTTATTTATGTAGGCTGCCACAGCTACAGCAAGCTCAGATTTGCCCCCAACTCATCCAATAAGACTTGGCCTGGCTCTGAACTTTTCTGTTTTCTACTATGAGATTTTGAACTCACCTGAAAGGTTAAAATACAACTTTCTTTTCCCTTCTTGAACACCTATATTCGAGTTTAAGAGTTTGTTTTTGTCAGGAAAATGGCGATCAAATTTTCTTTTCATTATAATCCTATATTTAATTTTTAAGTAAGGCGCACACAATGCCGTTGTTTGCATATCCTTGGATTAACTGTGGCTCTATAGTTTCTATTCTAACTGTAGCAGTGGCCATTTTGTCACATTGGAAACGTTGTTACATTAGAAACTTTGTCATTGTTGTATAGGGCTTGCCATCTGGCTAAACAGGCATTTGATGAGGCTATTGCAGAACTTGATAGCCTTAATGAAGAATCCTACAAGGACAGCACCCTTATTATGCAGCTTCTAAGGGATAATCTCACATTGTGGACCTCAGATCTGCCAGAGGAGGGAGGTAAATACTATAAATTCCTCTCTATTCTGTTTCCCTGAAGCTTTTGTCAGCTTTATTTATTTGTTTAGAATTTTAAGGGTGCAGCAGTTCTTAGGAAATATGTTTGTCTCAAACTTTTATGCAATGAATAAAATATGCTTTTGACTAGTATTCCAAAGAAGTAATAATGAGGCAAAGGAAGACTTAAATTCACACATTCACACACATAAAGTATGTTGTTTTGTGCTAGAAATCAAAAAAAATCAATTTGATCCCTCAAAGAGCACACCATCATATAGGGTTGAGAATATCATGATTTGAGCATTTCATTTGTGCATGGTGTTTTCTGGCTGGTTTTCTTTTCCACATTTCCAATTTCATATTTTTTCCTCTCTCAATTTACTTCAAGAAGTACGCAACAGTTACTTATTTTTCTTCTTTTTTTTTTTTTTTTATCTTGGGCTTTAGTATATTTAGTTCCTTGACAATAGATTGAGATTTTTTACCAGTGTCATGGCATCTCTATTCAAGGGATGCTGATGCATTATTTCTAATTTTGTTATTGATTTGGCAGGTGAGCAATCTAAAGGCGACCAAGTTCAAGCAGAGGTGAGATAATTGAGCCTCTGACTGTTTTCATTGGTTGATCGATAATCTAGCTTTCTCACGTGATTGGCATTGATTTATGGCGAAGTTGAAAGTATCCATCCTGCTCATAAAAAGAAAAAAAGACATTTTTATTTTCTTGGTACTCTGTACCTTTCTTTGGTTTATTGTCTTTGTTTTGCACGTGCTGCAGTAAGTTTCCGGATCAGAGGATACAATGATATTTGTTTTGATTATTTTAGTAGGGAGATAATTCTTCTCATTTAAAAATATTTTTACCATATGTTTGGAATATACCTTATATTTGAAATTTTGGCAGAGTTAATCGGAGCATCAAGGGAGTGGAAATCGATGGATCTGGATGTGATCTATTTGAGTATTAGTATTGGTATGGGGATAAAAAGACCATCTGCATGTATCTGTTACACAGATGATGTTTTCAGACTTGATTGCCGTGTTATTTTCTTTTCAAAAATGATTCCATTGGGCTACTAACTTTTGCTTAATCTTTCTTCTTGTGCCAATTTTTATTAATTACCCTCTCTCCTAAATTATTAAATTCTTGTAGTTTGAGTTTTCAGAGCTAACGAGTACAAGAGGAGGTTGTAATGCGCTGTTTGGAAGTTAAAAGCATTCCGAATCTTGCCTGCCTATGCTATTAACCTTGCTTCGAAGCCAATACCTTTTTTATTCTTTGGCGAATGGCAATGGCGAGGGCAAAATCAGACTCGACCCTCTGAAAGTTTTGATATTGTTCTTCTTCTGTTCTTCCATTTGCCATTAAATATGAAGGTAACTAATGATCAACGGCTCCACTCCATGAAGTCTATGAGGCATTTGTCTCTGTCTGCATCCGCCATTGCTAAAACGTAATAGCAAGCACACAACTTACAAGAAGAATAAAGAGTGAATAGAACTTTTTGTGGTTACATAAAGGAACAATGATCTAGTGAGCTTACAGAGAACAGGGTATAATTAATTCTTAAGGTTAGTCAATTCAAAATTTTCATAATTCTAAAATTATGAAAAACAAAAGCAGGCTGAGTTTTACTTTAATAAAATTAATTATGGACAAATGAATTATTTTCAGATGCGATACAAGTGATCCACCAAGCATGGCATAGCTGCATATTCTACATGCTTTTTTTTTTTTTTTGTGTTTTTTGGGGTACATAGTTATCCGTACCCTTCCATAAATAAATTAAATTAACAAAGAATCTGTTTGGTAAATACGGAAAGAAGTTTAGGAATTTGTTTCTTTTTTTAAATAAGGATTAAAATAATTTATTAATTTTTTAAAACTTTAAACCGTGGGATGAATCTCGGAGGATATGAAAGATTTTCCTTCCAAGGTATACATACATACAAATTTAATCAGATAGGGCTTTTCACATAACTTCTATATGTGTCTGTAAGATCCGAGAGTATTGAGACATGTTAAACTTTTAAATCATGAATGTTTTTATTCTAAAAACTGATGTTTTTTTTTTTAACTAATAACTGGTGGATGGCGAATGACTTTTGGATATCATTTATTGTAGGAAAACGTAGTTGAGATGGGGATCAGCACGAATGACTGACTCACAATCCCTTCTGCTCAGTGAAAAGGATGGGCAGCCACGCTTCGGAAATCCACCAACCAGCCAAGCCAAGAGAACATGAATTCCATCTACCTAATGATCAGAAATTACATTAATAACCAGCAGTAAATTTACAACCACCCAGCAGCAGCGGATCCTAACAAAATCAGAAAACAGACGTAATGAAAAGCTTTCTCTTAGCATCCAATTCATTAACATTGATAAAAAAAAAAGTTTCATTTAACGCCAAGAGTTCCGAATGCACGGTTATGTAAATATAACTAATTATTATATAACCATGCATTCGGCTACTTAGTTTTGGTTGGTACCTTTAAATTCTAACCGTGAAGCTTTTGCTAGAGATGTGATGTAAAAGCACTTCCTAGAAGAAGCACTTCTACCTCATCATCTTCTTGTTGATTGGTCCTCTTGCTCTAATTTCATTCTTCTCCCAACTTCTTAACCCTACAACAATTATCTCTTTTTCCTTGACTTTTTGTTGTCCGCCAACACACACCAAATTCAGATAAACCCAGGACTATTGTTAATTAATCCTCCAAGTATAATTCTTCATTTACCGGCTACCAGTCCAAAATTTCTTCTACTTGCTTCTAAAATGTCAAACTGCTTTAGCTTCACTGAAGCCAAGAACTGGTGCTTAAAGTCTTGTTTCACCAAATCAGGCCTCCGATCCACAGTCACGGACCTAAAAGACGGCACAGTCATGCACTGCTGGGCTCCCAAGACCCGAAATGATTCAAAACGGGACCTTCTCCTCATTCATGGACTCGGTGCCAACGCATTATGGCAGTGGGCTAATATAATTCCTCGCATGATTCGCTACTTCAACGTTTATGTTCCAGACTTGGTCTTTTTGGGTGACTCGTTCACGACTCGGCCTGATCGTTCAGAGTCGTTCCAAGCTGAGTGTGTGATGAAAGTCATGGAGGCTAACTCGGTGAAGAAACTGAGCCTGGTGGGGCTGAGTTATGGTGGGTTTGTTGGATACAGTATGGCCGCACAGTTTAAGGAAAAAATAGAGAAGGTTGTGATATGTTGCGCAGGGGTGTGCTTGGAAGAAAAAGATTTGAGAGATGGGATGTTTAAAGTTTCGAATTTGGAGGATGCTACAAAGATTTTAGTGCCACAGACGCCGGAAAAACTAAAAGAGTTATTGCGTTACAGCTTCTTTAAGCTGCCACCGATGGGTTTGGTGCCATCATGCTTGCTTTCCGATTTTATTGATGTAAGAGTTTCTATCTAAATACTGTTTTAACATATCAGCATATGAGTTTGGGTAAATTAATACTTGGCGACATGGGCAGGCAATGTGTACAGAGCATGGAGAAGAGCAGAGGGATTTGATACGAGCCATACCTAAAGACCGACAGATTTCAGACATTTCCAAGATTGCTCAGGTAGTTTTCCTGTAATTTCTTTCACTCGACATAAGTCTACTTGGTTAAAATTAATTAACCAATCCTCAGCGAATGCTTTCACTTTCAATGCAGCCTACTTTGATACTATGGGGAGAACATGATCAGATATTTCCGCTAGAATTGGGTCACAGACTGAAAAGGTTAATCTCAAACACATAAATCAGTTACTTTCCTCAAATTCAGTGCTTAAACAGTTGAAAACAAACTTGGCCGCAGGCATTTGGGTGAAAATGCTCAGCTAGTAGTCATCAAGAAAGCAGGGCACGCTTTCAACATGGAGAAGCCAAGGGAGTACTACAAACACTTAAAATCCTTCCTAGTTGATTTGCAGTCTCCTTAAACATTCCCAGCTCCCCAACAACAAAATCACAGATGATCTCCAACAACAAAATTGAAAATCATTTCTATGGGGTGAAAATTGTTTCTACGAACAAAAAGGCAGGCAAAGACAAAACCACAAATAGATTTCTAGGAACATGAAAGCACAATGTTTTGAGTCCATGTATCTCAGAATCTATCTCCCAAACATTTTCCCTCATTCAGCCATTCACTGTTCCATTTGTGGCAATTGTTTATTCTGTCATAATTTTATGTGGTTACGCATTTTCTATGGTTCAATCACAATCAAAATTCTATATAATGCGAACCATTAAAATTGGGTAAAATGAACTTCTAATTTAGTCACTGAACTTATAATTCCAAAACATTTCAGTCTTCAATTCAAGCTGTTCCGTAAATTCCATCTTCACCCCTTAAGACTGCTAGCACAAGTTTCAACATTTTCCAGTTGCAGTTCTATTATAAATCGCTTGCATTTGCAAACGAACTAAATCATTAATTTCTCAAAAGTGCAAGCATAAAATTATATGTTGTCAAAAAACAAAATCAAATGTACCAAAGAACGGGGAACCAGATAAGCAAAAAAGGTGCAAATAATCTGATTAAAATGATCCCCAAAATCCTCTGGGTTTAATATATGCCTCTAGAACAAAGCCATCAAGAAATCGATCCGAAGACCTCAACCCATGCAGCCGAAAGGAGAGGCAATTGCACAACACTTAAAAATATAACAACGAGTATTCTAATAAAATCAAATTCAACAAGAGGGGAAAAGAGCGAGGTTTAGGGATACAGAGTGTCGTCGGAGGACAGTGCAAATATCAACCAACGGATGATACTATATATAGAATGTGAGTGTCCTAAACCCTAAAATGCCGCGACTGGTTGCCACTACACAGTCGGGCTTGGGCCCGTGTCTTGGATTTTGCAGGAAACCAAAACTTACCACATATTCTTGCCATTTGCTAGACTTGAATTGAGAAAATGAATTTTGAGTATATTTTATAAAAATAATAAAGTGCCTTAGAAATAAATATGTTTAAATTTTAAAAAAAAAATTAATTATTTAAATAAGGATAATTTAAAACAGATTATGTTAATAAAGTGAGTATAAAAGAAGATCATTGGAAATTTTTTTTTTCTATTTATAAACCAAAATAAGAGTTTGGTTATTTATGTAATTTTGCATTTTCCAAAAAATTTTATGCAATGGTTGTTTGCTTAGATTCATTCATGTTTAATATTATGAAGAAATTGACAAAATAGGAGTGGTTGGTTAATTTCTATTTTGATGGCCTAATAGTCAGATTTTGAACTTTCCAAGTCAAATTATTAGAAGATTAGACTAAGCTTCAAAGGATCCACGAAGTTAATAAAAATGGAATGTTAGACAGTGATTTTTTGATTTTAAAATGCCAACAAGCAAAAACTTTGTTCTTGGTTTTTCATTAACTTTATCTCCTACAAAACATTGGGTGCATTGGTGTGTGATTGGTGATAATTCTTTGATACTTAAATTAATAATATTTTAACTGAACTAACAAATTAAACAAGGTTTAGGGAAAAAAAATATTAATTTGAGTTGGGGGAATATATCTCTAGTCTTTTTGGTAGTACAACAATATATCGTTTTTTATATATATACCATTTTCTTATGGATGAGCTACCCCTTCTTATGGACTCCAGCTAGGTCATGGGCGATTATTGAAGTAATGGGCAGTTAATTAGGTCCACGTATCTTTTAAGATGGTGGTTATATATGATATATATAATATGTGACCTTTCAACTGTCAGTTATCATTGGGTCCTAGGATACAGGGGTCTTAGGATATAACTTATATGTGTATATTGGATAATGAGATGCAAATTCGTGCTTATGATCAGTTCTAGGGTGTTAGCAAATTATGGAAATAACATAAAATATTAATTTTTTTAAAAAATTCTAAATAAAATTTAGTTAAATGAAAAAAAAGTAATAATGTAAATTTATAAATTTAATTGCTTTTTATATGTGTTTATATTGTATATTTTACCCAAAATAGTTATAATAATTATAAAAAAAAAAATCAAAAGAAAATTTATTTAACTGACCACATTTGTTGAAGTTTAACGCCATATGCATAAATTATATGACAATCTTACAAAATATAGATATGAATTTAATATTTTATAATTTTTTTTCATATCGTGACCAACTTAAAGTTAATGTATACGATAAAAAATAATTTAAATTCATTTAATTACATTATATATGTATGTTGAATTACTAGATACAACTTATATATATATGTATGGGATAACGAGACACTGATGTGTGCATATGATTAGGTCTCAGGAGTTTAGCAGGTTATGGGAATAATAGTAGTGACTCAGTTTCTACTAGTGAAAACTTCCCTAATAGAAACTATGAGAATAAATTCTCAAAAAGTTGGTTTATGAAGTTGAAAGTGTTCACCTTTTCAAGCGTCGCATCATCTTCTCAAACTTCAAGTCCCCTTAAAATTTGAATTTAAAAACTAACAAGAATTGTAACGAACATTAAATACTTGTCTTCCAATGCTTTGCCCTTATAATGACAATTGGTGAGACTAGTTGAGTTCCACCATTTTAAGCACTTGTGGTTTTATAAATATAGGTAGTTGCTCTTCTCCAATTTTCTTTTCAGTTTTCTACATTGTGGAAAGAGAAAACAAAGCATTTTGCAAGCCGAGTACAATTGGAGAATAGAGTCTAATGGAGTCATTCTTTGTGCCTTCTTACTAAATCCATCATGTTGATCCTTTACGTTCATTTGAGGTTAGTTTTCTTATCCTTTTACTTTTCATTTTGAGTTTTTGCTTACCTGCTAAAACCCTATTATGCACTGCATTTGTATGGGTTATAACTATTTGTGTTAATATTTGTATGAATGCTTTGAGATAGTGTTTAGGGTTCTTATTCTTGTTGTTATATGCATCTTTTTGTTGAAAGGATGAGTTTTGCATATATCTTTGTGTTTTGTTGCCAACAAGTACAATTTTTTTTTCTTGTGTTGGATTATTTCTGAGTAATGTTTACATTTTGGGTTGTGTTTAGTTTGGTTTTCGGGTTATTGTTATTGTAGAAGAATTAGACTTAATAGAAAGAGTTTGATTTGAAAAGTTTATGGTTTTGGCTAGCCTTCTTGGTTTTTATCTATCTACGTCATTAATTAGTGTAAAAATGATTAGGTCTAATCAAACTAATTTTCTAGACATATCAAGATAGTCTTCTAATTATCGCCTCTTTGTTTAAAACTCTTATAACCAAGACCTCAATTGATTGGGAAGCTTGGAATTAATTAGATTCAAACACTTAGATTGACTATAAAGAGATTTCTTTGAAAAAGATAACTTTACCGTCTAAACCTGTTGAGCTAGTTTATGAATCAATACCAAATGAGGGCAGGGAAAAACCCGAAGAGGATAATACTTGTTCTAGTAGCATCTCTTCTATGATACTTCTTTTAGCTCTCAATACAACATTCCTCCCTTATCCAAGAAACCAGTGCATGTGATGAGCTTAGCTCCATGCCAACTTAACTTAAATGCCTAGCACACTATTATTAGCATGTATATATTGTGGAGAGGAACTAGGCAAGATGAGCCAACTATGTAGGAATTGAAAAACTTGTTCCATTTTAAAAGCAGCTCAAGGGACAATCTAGGTTGGCATTACTTTGCTGCAGGAGAAAAAGAGGACTCATGTTGTCACAACCTGTCATTAAACAAATCATAGGAACACCACTTTTATTGGAGGACAACAAGGTTAGATACTGACAATGTGTAGTTCTCAGTCCCTATTAACTTTGATTACTAGATTTATTGATGTAAACCTTGAGAATATCAATTTTTAAAACTTAATAACTAGAATTTAAATTTAACCTCTAAAAAAAAATTAAAATTTATATTAAAAAATTTTGACTCAATGATTAAAAGAATAAAAAATTAACGATAAAGATTTTGACCCAATAATTTATTAATCATAAACTAAAAGTAAAAGAAAATATTTGAACTCCAAAAAAAAAATCTTTTATAAGTTTACAAAATTATCTAAAGAATTAAAAAAAAAGAGCAATATTCTCCATGTTAATTGAATAAAATATAATATTTAATTATAATGTTGTTTAAACCATTTTGTATAAGGTTTATAATTAAAACTTTGAACAATTAGGATTAAAAGTTCTAATCTAAAATGAGTAGAAATAAAAAATTTAATCTAAAATAATTAAGAATAAAAATTTTAAAATAAATAAAAAATTTAATTAATTAAATTATATACCAATGTGATATTCTTAAATATATTAAAAAAATCTAATTCAATTGTCACAAAAATATATACCAAATAAGTTATGTTTCATCTCTTGTCCTTGTAATAGGTTTAATTGGCATGTAAAAAAAGTCATTTTGAACTCCATGTTAATTTTTATCATTCCTCCTCTCCTTAAAATGATTCGTTCTTGAATCATTACCGTGATATTGATAGCTCCAAAATCAACATACTTTTGGTATATGTGTTAAATTTAATAGTATTTTTTAGATATTTAGTTTATTTATTTTTATATATTATAACATTGTCGATTTATATGGTGTATTTGTGTACATATATATATATATATATATTATTTGTTATTTTATTATTACATATCTGTATGTTTAATAAATGTAATAACACTTTTAAAATAGTAGGTTCAATTAGTTAAATACTATTTGTTAAATATTTCTAGTCAAATATTATTGTGAATAAGGTAATAATAATTTATAAAAATTAGTGTGTATAATGACTAATGACAATATATATGTGTTATGATATGAGATATCAAATCAACATATGAGTACAAGTTAGTAAGCTAATATACTGAATCGACCCACTATGAGAATACTACATGAATCATTATATAAGTGTTATAAATGATACTCATAGTGACAACGGTGTATGTGATTCTTGGACTTGAGATCACTATAATTTCCATCATTGAGAATAATATATTTTTAATATTTTCAAATATTATCTATAACGAGATCGACCATAAAAAAAATATTCAAATATATTATAACTGTGTAGAGGGATGTGTGTGATTAAAATATGATTTGTCATTTTATATAATAAGGGTGATATGTTAGGCCCTTTGATTGAATGAGACGATGTAAGTACATGATTATATTTAAATAAGTCAATATATGATGTTATATTTATTTGATAAAATAATTCTACTCAATATATCAAAAAAATATAAAATTAAATTATATAAAGGTAATACATTTTAAGACAAAGAGATTGAATTATATGATAATATTAATATCGAATAACGTTATATCAAACCACTAACATTCTCATTGCTTGGTTAGTCGTGATGTATTGTTAGACATCACTCATTCTTTGTAAAATCAAAATTAAATTTTAGTATTATTGCCAATATTACGAGAATCTATTATGTTATATTAAAATTGAGAATAATAGTAACGTTAATTCGTAAATATGACTCTATATATATAATCCAGATGTATTTAAAATTCGTTAAATTATTTAAATATTAAATTTAACTAAGCCTATAATATAAAAATTGAACTAAATTTTGTTAGTAGATATTTTATTAAATAGATTGGGTTTTAAAAAAAAAGTCTAACCTAATAATTTAAGTTTAAACCAAAATTCTAAAAATAGTATTATAAATATATAATATTTGTATTTTATAATATATATTTAGAATTTGTTTTGCGTGTTTACTTTTGAGAAAAGAAAAACATGCAAAATAATTGACACCCAAGCACATAGAACTAATACTTCAAGTTGATTTCTGATTATATGAATACCATAAAGATATAGAAGCATTCAATCTGTATTTATGATTTAATAAATCATCTAATATGCAGGTATGTACAAATCTATTGCATTATATATATATATATATGTAACATCAGGATTTATTACACAAATTTTCGAAAATAAAAAAATTTTAGTATTTTTTAATGCATGTATATACTAATTTGCTTACACATATATCTTTCACAATCCATCTTTCTTTGGGACTAGTAATACTAAGATTATACATAGACTCATTTTCTCCCTCGTATACTCTTTAGCCATTAATTCATATGATGGCTCGCCGCCAATATCAAACCTTTTTGGTTGTTTTTGAAGGATCAAGGACTTTAGCCCTAATCGCAGAACTCAATGATTTGAGGGATCAACTTGACAATTCACGAGAGAAAGCTGAGCTTACGATCCAGAGGCCTAGCAACCTTACAATTAAGTTGGGCAAAGGCAAAAAGCTTAATCGATCAGTTAGGGAACGAGAAAAACAAGAAGGACAAGAAAATAACCAACTTAACTAATGATTTGGTTCATGCTCAAGAAGTAGGGAAGATTACGATAGAGGAATCATTCATCTTAGGATTCTGCAAAACTATCATCATGTTTAAGCACCAATATCCTGAAACAAACCTTCAATGGATGACATAATGGCTTAATTCACTCATCCCATTAGTGGCGAGGAAGAGGACGACAAGGAAAATGATAACAATAATGATGAAGTTGCAGTAAAGGCCGAGGGTAGGAATGTGATTAATGTTCCTTTAACGGTTGTTGATGAACGTCAGGCAACTTCAAAAGTACACAACAGAATGACTCATTGATCCTAACAATATTGTTAGCACATTAGGTGCTCTAGATGAAATCGTGGTTGTAGACATTAATCCTTTAATTTAGGTCATATTTATTATAATGAAAATTTTGTAATCTTAAATCGTATCCATGAATGAATGAATTCTAGTTCTCTGTCTATATTTCCTTTTTTTTTTGTATATAATTTCAATAAGTTGAAGATATTTGTTTATCAAAAAAATTTGGCTAAGTAACAAACCTCATACTTTGACTTCATAAATCATCTTAGACAAAAAGGACTCGCCTTGACCTTTTCTTAGAGTTTGAGATAAATCATGTTAGATATTGTATATTCTATTTTTATATTCTCTTCTTATAATTCTTATATAATAAAATATTATGAAAATAGCATAAACGCCATCAAACTTCCATGTCCCACCACAACACATATACATGATATGTTTACCCACGTGATTACATTATATATGTACATATAAACATGATATGCTCTCAAAATAATTCATATAGTACACATTGAGGGATCTCAACCTCAACTCTAAACTATATATTACATGAATCTCATAAAATATATAAAAAATAGAAAAAAATAATAAATTTGTGGTTCAGTAAGTAGATTTAATTTTAAAAAAAATCTCTCTTTTAAATAATTATATAATTATTTTAAACTCATGCATCACTCATATATCAATCACATACTAAATATTTTTCACAACAAAATTAATCATTTTACATCAATAAGTACCTATAAATTATATCATGCTTGGCGAAACACTTTTACCTAAGTAGATAAATTAAAAATATACCCAATATCTCCGTATTCTCATTCGGATAGTCAAATTTATAGCCCGCAATCTCATATTTTCGTTAGTGCTTATAATCATATCATAAATATACTCAATAGTTTTATATTCTCGTCCAAACAATCATAACCATAACTGTAATTTTCTATTCTCTCCACGGCTCATACTCGTATTCACATTATTTCATCACAATTTATATATCAAACATATGCCATATATGTCAAATTATCATTTTCTATTAAATTTATCATGTTCATGAACAATTGTAATCATATAAATTTTAATACAACATAGTTATTATACTAAAATATATATCGCTTTAAAAAAAATTTACTAATAATCTAATAATTACTTTTGCGTAATTTTAAAATGTTTAGAGTTTTTATCGTTGTAGTTTACTCTAAAATATACAGAATTTAAAAATTAACCATGAAAATTGATTCAAAATCTAATGCACATTACAAATATAAAGACATAAATATCTTAATTTTGTCACTTTACCACACACTCAATTTTTAGAGGTGTTTTTAGTTTCCCAAATATATTTCCTATATTATTCCTTAACCTGCTGTTAATATTTTTTATTTTTTCTTTCTTTTTTCCCTCTTTTTCTTTTTCTTTTTTGCTTTCTTTCTTATTTCTTCCTTCTCTTCTTTTCTTCCTTGTCTCCCCCACTCTCTCAACTTGCTTTCACTTCTTCAATTCAATTTAAAAGTTAAAATTAAACCAAGGGAATTTATATGCATGAATATGTCGGCCACTGCCTCACCGATTGAATAGCAAAGCAAGCAGGTGCATCACCTGCCTGCTTCATGATTTCATTTATTTTAACATGCCAACTGTTACACAGACCTTGTAGTTTTTCAAGCTGAGGATACTCATTTAAGTATCAATAGAAATTTAACTAACCTCGTGCCTTAACTTCATAAGCGATCTCGGACTCTTTTAGTTTTTCAAGTCAAGGATACTCATTTAAGTATCAATAAAAAAAATTTGACTAAGTAACAAACCTCACACCTTAATTTCATAAGCGATGTTGTACTCTTGCAGGCTTGTCACGCCTTTAAAGGCCTTCGAAGATTCTTGGATCTGTATAGGCTTTATATATTTGGCATGCTTGTCGGTCTCTAAGAATTCTCTGACTTGTATAAGCTTCGTGGGCTTGGTGTGCTTGTAGGATTCTCGGATCATGCCTCTATTTCGGAGCACCTTCATGACGTTTCATCATTTCTTCATATATGCTTTCCCTAGTTCGAGCCAATTTCTCCTTCTCTTATAAATTTGAAATGGGGGATTTGCTGCACGGGAGCAGTGAAACCCCCCTTCATTTTTTTCTTTCTCTGTAATTAACCTTTTTATTTTCCTTTCTTAAGCAGTGAGGTCTTCTGCTTGCCCCCACATTTTTGGTTGGTTCTTCTTGCCTTTCCCAATCATTTGTTTCATCCATCGCGTTTCTCGCACTTCTTTATTAGGATTTTGTCTTTCCAACACATACTGTTTATTCCCTGACTCCATATCCTCGGGATTGTCTTTGAACTAGTAGATAATGTCCTGCCAAATTCTCATCATCTTTCACTATTTTGGCTTGTTCTTTTAACTTGCCTTGCAAGAATCTCCTAATTCCCCTTCTTTCTGTTCCAACAACCCGCCTTGTTAGGGGTATGTTCACTAGCATCGTTGCTATTATCTTGCTATAACTCTGCTGACATTTCCTCCAATTATCCTCGAGTTTTAAGATATAAACTATATATGTATATTGATTAACGAGATGATAATGTGTTCTAATGATTAATTCTCGAATATTTGCAAATTAAGAGGATAACATAAAATGTTATTTTTAATTAGAATTTAGGTGAATAAAAAATAATAATATAAATTCACAAGTTCAATTGCTATTCATGTACTTACCTTGTATCTTTTACACAAAATAGCCATAAAGTTTTCAAAATAAATTTATATTTATTGACTAAATTTAGTTGAAGCTAATGGCTGCAACACAGCAAGACTGAAGACGAAGTACAAAATTATTGTACTCCACGAAACTCGATACAATTTTGAGCGCCAATGCAAAAGCTATATGACGTTCTAAAAAAAATGCAGATACTAATTCGGTATATCCCTGTTCTTCCATATCATAAACAGCTTGTATGTGTATAAGGAAACAACAATTTAAATCCATGGCATTTGCGACCTTCTTGCTTGAAAAGTACTCCAATTACAAATCAATACCACATTCTTCAACTACGCAGATGCGTTGTCTTCAGAGCAAATTGAACGATAATATACATCAGGTCCCTAATCCACTTTCATAAAGAAATCTAACAATATCAACACCAGAGCAGAACCTAATCAATCCAATAAAATTTACAAAGAGGGAACCCTTTTCCTTCTTTATTCTCTCATTTTTCTTGTTCCTCTGACAAATTCCAAACTTCTGCAGAACTCTTAGAGTATTTCCTCAACCAATTATCTGTATTTTTTTTTAACCTCTTTCGGTTGGTCTACTCATGTAAAGAAACTCTTAATTTCAGGTATATATTGCATCCGGCAGCAATATGGGCTTTATCCCCTAAATCTAACAACAACACAAGATATATCGTCTTTGCTGTCTCTTTTCAACGCTTCAGCTGTTAATTGTTTGGCTGCCTTCTGCGGGTCTTTGAATTTTCTTGCAATATCAACAGCCTCTTGATTGCTCATCACCTGGATTTTTCATGTATGGAAAGAAAAAAAATATACATGTACAGGGAATTATTGTTTATAAGAAAAGCACCGTTCAAACAATAGTATTTTGCACCAATAAGTATGCACTAATACAAGAAGTGCCAAGGAAGCCAAGAAAACATGATTTACCTTCCAAAGACCATCGCTGGCAAGGACTAAGATATCAACATTGTTGTCCACAGTAGTATCTTGTATGTCAGGATCTGATCGCAAATGTGATTTAAGGCTCTTGTCTCCAAAGGCACGAGAAACTGCAAGCTGCCCATTGACTCTAGGGACATCGCCTGATAAACAGATGCCAAGACAGCAGAATTAGCACTACCTAAACATCAGCCAAATTGCCATCCTTATGCCATCTAGGCAAGAATACCTACAAATATTTCAGTATTAAGAAGCAGAAAAGAGGACACCAGAGAAGGGGCACAGTTCTTCTGTTAAAGGTACTGTCTTTGCTCAATCTTGTTGCAAAATATTATACAGCAAATTGGCTAAACACAACACATGCACTTAATATCCAGACAAGAAGAAGAAAATCCCTCACAAAAGATGAATGCATTGACGTATTCTAAAGTTTGATGAAAAGTTTACGCTGCATATGTCATGTATGGAGTTGACTGTCAACAGTTGTTAAATCTGGAAGTAAAAACTTACCATCATTTAGGATTTTGTCACAATAGAATTTGAGAGTGTTTACATTAATATTACATGCCACAATAATTGGATACACAGACAGGCAGAAATCCCAATGAACCAAAAAAAAAAAAGTCTTAAGCAAAAAAGAAAAAGCAGAAATAATATTTTTTTGAAGCACTCACAGAAAACTCCATCTACATGCAGATTAAGCACCAACTCGTACATAGATACTAGTTTTGGCAATTATTTATTAATGAGGGCTGTAACAATTGCAGTAGCCACATCCAGCATGACAAAGTTTTTGTTCTTCAACCACCTAAAATGCATTGTCAATCATTCAAAATTTCCTAGAATGAGGGCAGGGATCCTCATCAGATTTCTTAAATGTAAAAACACCTTCAGGACTTTAGACATCAAGGACCAAAAACAAACTGAAGATAAATCTTTCTCATATTTTTAGGGGTTCGGAACATTTTCCTGATGTTCAGAATATGATTGACAAAGTTTAATTACTAAGATATGGATGGACAAACTTCTTCCTATATACAGCGAATTGCAGCACCTACATAGTTAAAGACAGCAGATGAATGTACTTCTCATGAAACCAAGCAAAAGGTCAATTTACAGAAGCTAGGTATTTCAACAATCTCTTATAAGAGGCTACATAAATTCCATGGGCTCTCAATTCGTACCACATTTCCTCTTTGTCATGTATATGTATATATATATATATATATATTTATTTATTTATCTTTAGTAATTCAAATATAGCATTATCAGCTCTATCGGTGTTACAAATCAATAGAGGGCTAAAAGAATTAGAAGATCATTCCTCTTCCCAATTGGTCCAACCTCTTAGCATGTAAAACCCATACCACATGACAAGGAGAAAATTTCAGGATCCTTTCAAGAGATTTGCCAAATAGCAGAAGCAACAATGTGTTCCTATTTTGTAGACTATATGCAATTTCCAGCTTATTCTTCTAAATTTCCTAGCATACACAGGCAGCATTACAAGCCAGTACCTTTCTAGGTTGTACCAAATTAAATCTCATTTAGCAGCATTTCTCATTCAATTTCTTAACATTAAACACATTGGAAGGTAATCAAAGATTCCAATCCCCGAAGCCCAAAATTCACAAAACATACAAACAACATAATCTGGAAACGATAGAAAAAAGGCAGGAAAGTGATTCTCAAAATAAGACAAAGACTAGAGCATAATCCTAAGTTTTGTAATTGGCAGATAGAAATCAATGAAGTTATCTTCAATACTGAAAAATTCCCACTCCTAACCACAAGATCCATCAGCAGCTGATATGTCATAAAACGTATTCTTTTTTATTCTTTGGACAGCTATTAAATGTATTCATCAATTTGAATGGACTGGCTAATCCCTGATGACCTACTCCAATCTGAATGCCACATAGAATATTGCTATGTAGACAATTCATTGAACTGAAGAAAGAATTCAGGAACATGGAAAAGAGCTTATTGAAAATTTCAAAATAGTCTCTACTCAGGCAAACAAACAAAACCCATCGACTTTCTTTTATTCAAAAAATCATGTTTAATCTATATTAAATTCCAGGTGAAATTTTTTTCCCTCTAAAACATCAAGTAATGAACTTTCTAAACAAAGTCTGCAATTAAAACCTGGCATATTTGAGACAAAGCCGCCTTTGCCCTCAATGCTGCCTCGTTCAGTGTTAGGCTCATGGTCTGTAGTCATCTGTACTGCCCTGCCACATCTCGAAAGAACTGCTCGAGAGTCTCCAACATTGGCTACAAATAACCTTTGACTGTTTATCAAAATTGCTGTCACAGCAGTAGATCCACCTCTGCCCAAGTCAGAACTGTGCGAGAGAATTGCTTGGTCTGTCTTCTCATAGGCTTTAGAGATAGATCTATGGGGGTCAACCCAGAACTCTCCCTAAAATGTTCAAAGGTGAAAATTTAGAATTAAATATTCCAAAAATTATTCGGTATTTATAACTGGACCAAAAAGTGTGGCTATCCATCACAGTTCAAAGCAAGATCCCACCTCCTTTATGATGTTGGAAAACAAGTGCTTCTGTAGGTAGGCAGGCACACTTTCTCCCAAATGGCCATCATAGATAGCAAACAGCCCTAACTCATGTCCTTGAAGCTGCATGAACTTTGCAACATGATAATCCTCCATGGGATGATTAGCTTTCCCTTTTACTAGGCTGAAGCCAAACTTGACTAATCCTGCAGTGCTTCTTCCCTTACCAGTAGACGAAAAACGTCCTCCCACAAGCTATATGGAAGAAATATGGACTAAATGTTTCTAACATAATTATGGAAAAAAAGTACTTCCAGTTGTAAAACTATAAACCACTCACATAACCCCGCAGTAATAACAGTGTAGAAATGAGAAAAGGAGAAAGATCAAACACAACATCCCAAACAAATGAAGCATTGAATTATACTCTCAATCTCCTTGTTTCTCAAAGATTTTTCTGGCAATATTTTGGAGGACAGAAGGCTGATTAGGAAAAAGTCAATAGAAAAATTTAAATCTTTGTACTTCAGAACAAATTCATTCATTAACTCCCTAAATTCAGAAACATAGAAGCTTGTTGGTTAAAAAAAAAAATGCTGTTGGTTTACTTAACATTGACAAACAAGGTTCAGTTCAACTATGACGATGGCAGCATTTTTGAATTTCAATAAAAGTGCAACGAGCTTAAACATCACCACGAACACAGCAGAGAAGTAGTTAAAAACCTCAGAGCAATGAAATTCATTAAATAAACCCAAATTACGATCACATTAAGATCAATAAGAAATAGCCAACACCCCTCCCCTGCACCAATATAAATATATATATCAACATGCAAAAGAGGTAATCATTTAATCTGACAAGATCCAAAAACCGAATTGAAACCAACACGAATTTGCAAACCCCACTAAAATTGAGCAACAAAACTCAAAAAGTACTTTAAAACAATAGAAAAAGCAGTCCCATAATCAATTAAATAGCACTTTCATCATCCCATTTATTATAGAAGCTTTGATAAAGCAGAACTTAAGCATAAAACCAATTAAAATCACAAAACAAAATGACATGAAACAGTCCTAGCAACATACTCACCTTCGAGTACGAAGCATTAAAACAGCAGAAACTATCCATAAAATAGAAATTCTGTAAAGCTTCTCCAACTGGTTCAACTTAAAATTTCAACATCCACTCGTGATAAACGCCTTGACTCCAAATTTTAACACAAGCCCAGCTCCCAAAATTCTCAATCTGCAACATCAAAACCAGATCCGATCATTAACAAAAATCCTGTAAAACACAACCCTAACACCCCATTAATGCACCGAAAAAGCAAAAAAAAAAAAAGCAAGGTATTGGAGAATTAGCTGTTGCTGATCAATTAAAAGCTCAAAATGAACATAGCTTGAGGTTCCTGCTCCCGCCGTAGGGGTTGTTTGTTGGATTTTGCTGTTTCTTCTTGCTTTTTATTGTGTTAACTAGTTTGTGCAAGCAATTGAATAAAGAAATGATGATAAAGAGAGAAGAAAGAAAACGGGATAGGAGAACTTTTGAAACCTTTTCTAAAGGAGAAAAAAACAATTGATTATTGAATTAAAAACGATTAGAGAGAAGGGGGGTGGAGAGAATAGAAAGAATCGAGAGAGAAAGCGAGCGCGTTGCTTGTTACGATGAATTTGTAGAACCGTTTTACGAGTCTTCGCAGTGAGAAAAAGTTTGTACTAAAAGGAAAAAGGGCTGCCACAATAGCAGACTTCTTTCCTGTTGACTTTGCAGTTTGCACTTTCTGTTCTTTTCTCTCTTTCTTTATTTCAGCCCTTGGAGCCTTCTTATTTACCATTTAACCCTCTCTTTATCTTCGCGCTTCGAAAAACGATCTTATCTAAGTAATTTTTTTTATTTTTAATTTTTAAAAATAAATAAAATATAAAAATAAAAAAATAAAAAAATTATTTTTATTATTTTTTTAATATTTTAACAAATAAAAAAATTAGAATAAAATTCTTATCCCTTCTCCCGGCCTCTGTGCCACTCAACTTTAAATTAACGAACTTGATAAAAGGTCATTGGGAAGACTCTGTATTTCCTTCCCAATAGAACACATTACCAAAAACTAAAGTTTTATTAAATATTTTGTATAATATTACACGATTAATTTCATAATTTTTGATCTTGACAACTTTTTGCACAAACAATTTGCACAAAGAATTCATAAGTTTAATTTTTTTTAAAAGGCACACGCATGATAATTATTTTTATATTTATATATTTGAAATGATTACATGAAAATTGGAGTTGTAGTATTTGCATTTTTTTTGTTAATTATTTGTGACAATAGAAATATAATTTGTAAATTGTTTCGTTAAAAAATATTTATTTATTTACTTATTGTTGAATAAATGTTATTATATAAGAAGTTTTTGTCAAATGATGGAATTGGAAAAATAATTTTGAAATTAATTACGAGAATAATAAAATATTTATTTATTAAAAAATTTTTATGCAAGACAGTTATATCATATCAATATAGATAATATAGTAAAATTATTTAATCAATAAAAAAAAAGATTCATTCATTAACAATGAATTAAAAAAATTAAAAGTAAATTACAATTTTAATTAATATAATGAAAAAAATTTATAATATTTATTTTTAATTTTTTTAATCCATTATTAATGAATAATTATCTCATCTTTCGTTGATTAAATAGTTTTATTATATCATTTATACTAACGTAATATAATCATTCTATTTAAAATTTTCTCTTATTTACTCTATTAATAAGTAAAATAGATGGTTAAATTTAAAATTGTTAGTAGTGAAAGAAATTATACACTTCAGCGAAAGAAGTAATAATAAAGAAAGTATTATTGTTTTGATGTGAGAGAGAGATGGAAAAAAAAAAAAAAAGGGATTCAGAGTCTTTAGCCGGTTGAACATGCAAAGATTTTGAGTATTCACCAAAATGCTGGTAACAATAACAAAGGGAAAAAGAGAGCTAGGATATTTTTCTTAATTGGGACCATAGATAGAGATTGCCTATGAAAAGGGTACATTTTGCCCGCATACTGCTAAGCTACGACGCAGTAACTGCTTTAGAGAGATTCCCTCTTCACTCTTTTCTTCTACGTCGTAAGCCAAGCAAGTGTTTCTTTTATTCATACATACAGCTTCCATAATTTAGATACAATTGTCAAAAATTTATATCTAAATATATACATCTATATTTATTTATTTATTTTTAAATATTGTATATATTTGGGTATTTTCTTTTAAAATATATGCTTAAATTATTTATACAAAAAAAAAAAAAATTACAAAGCATCGTCAAATATGTAGCATCAATACATCATGCCTATTTTGACCAGGACCACCTCCCAACAAACTTCATTGACTCACCGGCTTGTTGGGCTTGGCATATGAGTTGTCCACGGAGAAGTTCTGGTACCAGAATGGTCTCCAAATCTAAATTTCTGATTATTGCATAACAATGGCAACTTATGAAAAATATATATATATATATATATTGGTTAGATTTTCCTATTTTGGTCTATATTAGGTCAGGTGTTGCCTATAGCGGCTCCCATCAATCACACCGACCATTTTATTTTCAAATTGGTAGGCTGTTCCAGGCCAGAATCCAGATAATAAGGGACCCAAAAAAAAAAAAAAAAAAAAAAGTAACGAGAAGTCATAAAACATGCATTACTATTTTTGTTATTATTTTTTTAAGAAAATAAATAATTTTCATTATATTTTATTTCCTTCTATAGATGTTACAGCTATTCACAGTAAAAGTAAGTAGCTAACAAACTGTTCACGGTTACCCCACAAGGGACGCCTTCTGACGGGGGATTTGGCTCGGATTTAGGTCAATGGTTTTACTTATAGGGTCCATATTAGAGGGTGCCTCCAAATTGTAGCATTGCCAGTTATGTTACGATTTAAATCATATTGACAAATCTACATCTTTAAATACTACCAATTTTATATCTACATTTTCTGACAAGTCTGCTGATCTACACTGCATTACATGTCGTATTTGCGAGACTTATTGACCAAAACTAAATTGGCCTAACATTTGGCTTACCCTGGCAGGATGATCCTTGCCGTTTTTATTTAACAAAAGCAACACGCTTGCTTGACACGACTGAACATTCAAACGAAAGAAAACACTTCTAACAATACTATTCAATCAAACGGTGCACTACATTTTCTTTATAATTGTTATGAAAACCAAGGGTGGTGATTAATTCGAAGAAGAAACCCCTGTTTAATTTGCAGAGACAAAGACAATATCATCCCTTTTAGTCAAAAAAACCGCATACTGGGCTCCTCATCTCACATGAAGTGTCGGTTTCCCTTCTTTCAGGTGCCTCTGTTTCTTGAGTGTATGTTCTGAAAAGTGTGTACTTGTTAATGGTTTAAACATTTCTTTTGGGGGTTTTCTGATACTCTATAATGGTCAAGGTGTAATATCATAAGAGTGAGAATGAGTCGTTAGTGGCACACATCATGGTGTTCATCAATCTTTTGAGTCTTTAACTGACTTTCTTCTTTTTTATTTTTATTTCAGGAATAAAAGGAAAGTGTTGACTTTGACAGTGGTCCCGAATCGAATCCAGTGCTTTTCTTCCCTTAATAAAATTTTGCAGTGCCTTTGATGCTAGTGCTTTGCAAAAGAAATAAATTAGAACACTAAAATGGCCAATAAATCGAATGAATTATGAGAGTAGGCTTCATGACCTATGACAAAGGTTACGATATCTAGTCTTAGTATTCCATGATTCTCTCATTCTCTCTTCTCTTACTTCTTAGTATGCCACCAAGACTCTCATCCAAAAGACTTTCACAATATCAAAGAATAAAACCAGTCATCAACTGTCTCCTCTCCCCTGTTCAAAACTTAGCAACATATGACAATGTTAATTTATCATTCACCTAAAATCTTAAATTTGTAAGCAAGTACCTAAGTAATAGTAATAAGCTCCTACATAGCCTTTTACATACAAGACCGATATTAAATAAGCTTATCATGTGAATCATGTTCAATAGAGGAGCACAAACAATATTATTAAACGCTAATTTTCTCTCCTGCAAAAAATTGATATAGAAAGACTTGTAACATGGACTAAGCTAAATAGAGATAAAAGACAAAAATAAGCTCAAACAAATTTAAAAATAAATAAATAAATAAATGCAAATGTTAAAATGACTCTCACACCCAAAATATCTAGAGGGAGAGGGGTGAAAGGTATTTGACATAAATATTAAAAATTTAAATAAATAAATTAGAATACGTTAAAATTTATTATATCTTAAATAAACCAAAAACCAAAAATCTCTAACATAATATTTTAAACCTACCACAAATAAATTCCAACTATGTATTCAAAAATAATAATTAATAAAATAATAAATAAAGTTAAAATACAAAAAATTTATTAACGAAAGAAAATCTTATGAAGAATTCTTTATAAGATAAAAACTCTAGAGCTATTCAGATGTAATCTAAAAATACACTAAAAAAGAAAAACTTACTATCGGTAATTTAATTTATGAGAACTCTTATAATCTCATTAATTAGAACTCTAATTGTTTCCTATTTCTGTGAATTCACAAACATTATATTCAAATATTAGAATTCCAACCACTAGCATCTTACAGAACTCTAAAAGTTTATAGTTGGGTTTTTGAAAAAGAAAACTTTGGTAATTATGGCTCCTAAAAATAATAATCACAAATCAAAATAATAAAATCAAGATTTTTAATTTTAAGAAGTTAATCAAATTGGGAAGGCTAATAAACACTCAGAAGATAGAACTATCTTAAAAACATAAAACTATCAACATTCATGATTTTTTATTTTTGCAAAGTTTTTGATAATCATCAAAACAAAACTTTGTTTACATAATTTCTAGACATTTTAGACACAAATTTTTCAAAGAGTGAAAATAAGTGATTATGCCTTTCTATAACTTGAAACTAAAAAATACTTTCCAAACCAAGTAAAAAACACTGAGAAAGCACAAGAAGAAAATAGATAATAAAGAAATATAACAATCTATTGAATAATGATGGCATCAAAATATGAATATACATAACATCATATCATCAAATAAAGTCAGTAACATCAAAATGTAAATCATATAATGTAACTCCAATGTAAGTGTTGACTCTATCTATAATAGAATTAGATCATGTTCACCATTAGAATAAAATACCAGGTAGTACAGATATACAGATATATCAACCATAGTCAACTAGAATTAAAATTAAAATGGTTACAAATAAATGAGTTAAAATATTACAATTTAATTAATCATACGAGAATCATGTAATAGTATAATAAATTTTATTGATTTACTTACAAAGCATTTAACACATTTAAAATTAAATATTGACTTTTATAAAATAACTAATAAAATATTTTACAAATAAGTTATGTAAATATAATAAAAATAATTTTCTTAAAACTAAAATTTAAAAATATTCCAATTGTAAGAATTTGTAACATAAATTTATTCATCAAAGAATAAAATACAATCTAAACATTTAAAAGAAAAAAAATGTATGACATCAAAGTCACATTTGCACTATTAAAAAAAAAACAATCTTATGAATAAAATTACTTATCGCAATTCAAGCTAATGTCTTAAACTAAGTCGAAATGTCAACCGATGGTTACAAGCTTCTTATAATAACATATGATCTCATCAAAGATATTTAAAATAGCATATAAAAGAATCTTTAATAGTTACATTACATCTACACTACCCACTTACATACCCTAGACAAAGCCTTTTGCATTCTGAAATTTTAACTCCAAAAGTATAAATTACATTGGGCTGAAGCTTACAAATCCTTTGAGTAGTCCTAAGATTATCGTGTATAAAAATTTCTTAGCATTTTGAATTCAAAAGTATTTTCAAAACAATAGTTTTTGCATATGACAACAACCTATCCATATTATTTGAAAATTGTGGTTCATCAATCAAATATTTATAATTATTTAAATATGTTTTAAAAATTTAAAATTTATAGAACAATCAATAAACATATGGATAGAGTACCATATCAAATTTTCTCATTTTTAAAGGTCATTAGACACTTCAAACTATTTTATGTTTACAAATAAATTCGCAAAATTCATAAAATTTTATATTAAGAAAGCTAACTTCAAAATTTTGTATAAAATAGAATTCTTATTTAATTTGAGTGAAACAAAATTCTAAGATTATCTTATTATTTGAGAATTCAGATTATAAAATTTTTATTAAATAATAATGATAAAATTTCAGTTAAAAATTCTAGTTCTAACAATCCACTGTTGTAATAAAAGTTAAATAAAATACAGTTCCTCATCTCCTAATACCACTTTATGAATAATAATCTAAACAATCATATTTGACCTATGCAAAACAATATAAAAAGATTTTAAATAAAATTAAAACAAACAAGAACCACATGGTTAGAACATAAGTTAAAATATTAACTCTACTAATCGGGAGCCTAAGGAGCTGCCAAGCACAGAGCAAGAAGATTTTGTTTGTGCTGAAAGGAGAGTGGGAGGTAGAGAGGAAACAAAAAAAAAAAAAAAGGTGTTTATATACCTTGTTCTAGCAAGAAACCCAAAGATACTAAGGAATAGACAAAACATTTACTACTTTTCTAAACCAAAATATTCTTTAATAAACATAAAACATTACAAATCCTACCCTTAGTATGTTCTTACGTTTAAGAGTTTTATGCATATATATATATATATATATATATATAAACACACACACATCAAGTAATATTAAATTTTCTTAATTCAATTAGAAAAGTGAATATTACAACGGTAATCCAAAATCAACTTTTATTGTGTAAAGTAATAGCATTACAATTAAACATTTTCTTTATAATATTAGTAGAAGCTCAGAATATCAAGAGAAATTGTTCTTGATTCTTCACAAGAGAAACAAAATAAAGGGTCTCACTTTGTGAGATAAAGGACAACATTAAAGAAAAGACTTGTTTATTACTCCTACAACTTTTTCTTCTCTAACCTTTTTACGTTCTCTTTACTCACTTTTCTATAGTTTTTAAAAAAAAATTTCGGTGATATAAAAATTAATACAAATAATTATTTATATAGCTTTTTTTTTTCTTTTTCTAATTTTATATAAATTTATCCTTTTTCTGCAAGATAAATTTTTTTTTATATTTTTGGTTTAACAAATTTTTTTAAGCAATGATAATTTATCACTTAATGATTCTTAATTCTTGTTGGATTAGGTAACGACAACCATTCCAATTAAAATGTGTCGATCCCTTTGTGTTTTGTGATCTGACATAGAAGACTTTGCTGGAGTAGCTAAGGTGTTACAGTGTTAATGTCATTATTTCTGGAAATTGAAATCCACCAATCATTTCACCATATTCTTCCACTAGCGCTGCCGTCCCAACTACATACAATCAGCGCGCTTATTTCTGAGCAACCCAATAGAAATGATAAATTTGTTTAACCCAACAAATTGTACACGCCAATTACTGGAGCTTAACCTTGCGAGAAGTATAGGTCCTGATGTGGTCTCTGCTGTTTACAAGAATCTTGTGGTTTATCTTGTAGCTCCCATTCTTGGAGCCATGGCTGCAGCCATGGTTTACAAAGTGCTCAGGGTACCCAAGCCAGCTGAACAGCCTGAGCTTGCCGAAAAGCCCGAGGAGACCAAAAGCATATATAATCAACTCTATCTTCATGCTGATCCACAGATAAACTACCACGGATAAGAAGTTGATCATAATTCTTTTTTGGAAAACCACCCAACTTTGATGTCCAAAAGCTGAACCAATTTGCTCCATAACTCAGCCAAGTTGCCAATTGGTCAGAGTTTTATAGAACTTGCTCGATGCTTCTCCACCATTATATCTTTAATAGAGATCATATCTTTATCCATGTTTTTCATCTTAGCATCCGTATCTCTTCTCACGTAAACAGATAATATTCTATGTTTAATTTTCTTTCATTTCTGAAAAAAATAAACTTGTCAAACCTGAAGAGGAAAATCTGAAAATAAATTCCGAAATAGCAGGTGTCAGCGTTTCAAGACAAGAAACATTTTGGTAATCTTTAAGACCTGAAATAACCCAATCAATTTTACTTTTATAAATCTACCACCAGTCAGTGATCAAGCAAGAAGAGTACAAAATGAAGAGAAACTAAACATGAACTACAATGAAACATCGACCTAGTCAATCAACTGAAGATCAGAAGCCAGGGTTTGTTAGACGCCTAGACATCCCAATCATGACTTCTCTCCCTGATGAGAACAACAAATACTATACATCAGAGCTATGTATATGGTACAATTAGTAAGGAGAAAGGATAACAGATCAACCACCTGTACTGATGTAGAATTTCATGCACATAGGAGGTGAACTGTCTGTAAGTTTAGAACAGTAAGAAGATTAGTAGTAGATAAAGATAAATGTGTAATATTAATTTATCATCCCTTTGCCCAACAGGATTGTGAATCATTTCATTCCATCTTTCCAGCTTGCAGCCTGTTATAGAACATGTTTTACCTGTTAGGAGATGAGAGATTGATGGTCAAGAATAATCAAGTAATCGTGCAATGGAAATTAACATGATTGCACTCTCAATAACACTTGTATCCAATTTATGATCTGGATATATCAGGATGCCCTTGGGAATTTATAGAACATCAGTAAGTCTAAAGAAAGCAAAATGTAGATTAGCAAGGGGTTCTGGGTCATAAACAATGTCAGACCACACATTTTCAATCCTTAGGCAGAATGAACTCAGAGAAAAATTGAAGTTGTTTATGATATAAAGAACCCAGGAAAAGTGGTTAACTGCCAAATTCTTAAAGAGTTTCTTACCCAGTTCAAGAAAGCCACCTCCAATTCATTATTTGGTGAGACTGTGGACGCCTCTGCAAGTAAGATGAACTTGTTGTAATGCCATTTTCATCACCTACTAACTGACCTCAGTAACTAGAAGTTGTAGGAGACCATACAGGAACCACCCCTCCATCCCTTTCTCTTCTAATAGTACTAGAAGATTCTGCCATCGAGTCTTCAGCATTTGCCAGCCCTACTGTGATATTAAATTGTGGAAAAGTATTAATGTAATGAACTGTTTGCAGAACACCTTGGTTTAACGCGTCTCTTCTAGGTTCTGGATTTACATTTGCATTTAAATTTACATTTCTTGGCACTTCTGCTCTACTATCTTCTACTGAATTTTGAAGATCCAATGAAGACTCCTCAACTCTCACCAAAGAAGAAGTCATGCTAGGGACCATCTGATCCTCATAACACCGAGCTGTTGTAGGAAGGTTATTCCCAGTAGGTTCAAGGTTTTCCTCCATTAGTATGTCTTGAGGAAAGGCAATTGGGGCTGATTCAGAGGAGTCTCCAAGACCTTCCTCAGTTCCATTCTCAATTGCAGCTCTAGAAGCTGCTTCTTGCTGCCACATTTCTGAAAGTGCTTCTTCCAACCTGGCTTTTGCAGCATCAATCTCCACAATCGGGAGAGGGTAATTGGATCCAAGCTCAATGCCAGCAGCTTGGAGTACAGATTCTGGCGCATTCCATGGGTGGTGTATCCATTCAGTTGGCAGTCTAGCAAGTTCAGGAAGCCACCGCCGCACATATTCTCCATTAGGATCAAACTTATAACCCTCAAACTGTTAAAAACAATAACAAGTGAGAACAATATTTGTACTCGAGGGATTAGGAATTATGAAGATTTTACTAAATTTCACGAATAGGAAAACTTCCAGAATAATGAGAGGTTAACAACTAAAAAAAAAAATTTGAAGTACGAAAACAAAACATGAACTCTTGGACTAGAGATATTTGTTTATAAACTACGATCAATTTCTGATGGAAAATCATGGCTAAATTATATTCCCTGCAAAAATTTGATGGACAGAAGTTTCTTGACCTCGGTTCACATATCTAAAGAAGTAAAGTTGCTGCTAAAAATTAGTTAACATCAGACAGAGATCTTCTCTTTACATATCTACACTGAAGTCCAAAAAAACAAACAAAGTATCAAAAATAGGAAAAGAATGAAATAAAAAGACTCAGTGACTTTCATCATTATGGTCAAAGAAAATGGTATGATCATGGGAACAAGTCCAAAAGTCCAACTAACAGAACAAAGCTACAAAAGAATGATTGAGATTATTATATTCACCTGGGGATTGTCTATCCGATCAAACTCACGACCATCAGGGATAGTACCAGATATGTATTGCCAACCAAGAGTATCACTTTCTAAATCTGCATCCAAGAGGGTATCCCAGAAATATTTCATTCCCCATCTCCATGGAAGCTGTAGAACTTTTACAAAGAAACTAGAGACCACTACTCGTATCCGATCATGAAGCCAACCCGTGGCCCATAACTCTCTCATGCCAGCATCCACCAACGGATAGCCAGTTCTACCTTGCCTCCATGCCTTAAAATAGCCCTCATCCACGACCCAAGGAAAGAACTTAAGGTGCCCAAGAAGAGGCCTTTCATGACTATAAGGATGATTAAAACTCATGTATCTTGAATACTCCCGAAGACCAATTGACTTAAGAAACAAATTCACACTTTCTTCACCAGCTTTGTTCCCTTCATTGGCCCATGAAACCTGCTTGATGCGGACAAGATGAAAGACTTTTCTCACACTCACCTCCCCAAAATGCAAGTGTGGAGAGAGAAATGAGGTTGTAGCACTATCAGCCTTTCTCCTATTCTTAGAGTACTCAATTAAAGCCCCATTAATGAATGTGGTCAGAGCCTTATCTGCATTACTCCACCCGGGTGACCATGCTCGAGCAAGAAGTGCATTGCTTGCCTTCTCAGATTCATCTTCAAACACTAATGTATCTGAGGGACACCTAGATATATCACCTAAAAGACAGCAAGCAATGTTGGAAAGAAGATTATATACCAGAGACTGAAAACAAAGAAAGTGGACAAGGGATGCACACTGAAAACACAAGCAGATACTAGAACATTATAATATAGAACATGATCCTCATGTTCAAAGCTAAATAGCCTTAAATTGTTTAAGATGGAGCAATTTTGTTGATGAAAACACTCCAATGCATCTGAAAATAATATGTCTTCAAAATTCTGCTAAGGGTGTAACTATCTAGTTGGAGCCAAAAAGAATATTTCAGTAATAGAAGATTTTATTGTCCAGCTTAAATCAACTGAATGTTTTTAGAAGAACCAGTTAAAAACATAACCTTCTCATAAATGTTCCTTTATTAGATCTCTCTCTTAACATGATACCTAGAAAAGGCTCCTATAGCATCCTTCAACTGGTCCTATTTACCTTCTTTTGCAGGCTAGCAAATAGTTTATCGGCCAAAGATTGAAAGTTCTTAGATCGTTAAACTATAAAGGGTTATATATGAGTTTTGCATGCACAAGATTTCTTGAAATTCTCATTAAAATAAGTCCCTCTACACGGATATTTCAGATGATTCTTACTGAATTTTCAGAATTGGAGTTTAACACAAATATGAAATTTCATTTCTCAGCCAGTTCAACATTTTTATTGATGCAATGTTCAATCAATAATAGTCAATTAAAGATCAAATTCATTGACCAAAAACAGAATAGATTATCAGGTCACAAGCAATACAAACCTGAAATTATTCTCTTTGGTGGAAGAAGTGGAGCATCAGGGTCATAAGGCATGCTAAGGCATCTCTCCCAGAAAGCATTAAAGGTCGTGAAAGGTCGGCCTTGGGCATTATTTACATCCCACGGTTCATATAGCAAATCTGCATTAAAGGAGCGCACAACTATGCCTTGAGCAGTTAGAACCTCCTTTGCTCGGTGATCCCTAACCAGAGATAATGGATCTGAAAAACAGTGAATTGACACTAAATGTTGAATTCAAAGTTCATTGCACTTGTTTTGCAAAAATGATAACACGAAATTGCCATATTACGACATTAAGATCTATTAACTTATATTCCATATGTTATCAAATGAAAAGTACTGAAACTCAATGGAATAAGAAGACCAGATCATAATAGAAGTTGATCAGGACAATCAAGGAGTGACTATCAGACGACCTGAAGAGAATAAAATTCTAGAATTCAAATATTATATATGCCCCATTTTCAAAAACAAATGATCTCTAGTAAGAAGCAATGACAGAACAATCCGACAGATGATGATAAAAGAACTGTAAATAAAAAAACTAATCAAATATATAACAAGATTTATACCAATTCATTAGCCATTAACATCGTTCAGGGAATTATGTAATTAAAAAAAAGGGAAAAAGCTCATAGAAAAAGAAAATATATAATAGTACGAAAAGTCAATCCACATGATCGATTATCCTCGTGCAAAACAATAATTAAAAAATTAACAGACTTCAAACAACAATATGCAGAAAATTAAGAAGAAAATGAACTGACCACATAAGTGGTTAAAGAAAAGCTGAGTCGCGCCGGTTGCTTTAATAACCTCAAGAAGGGAAGAAACACTATCCGTTGATCTCTTAGTGATGAGAGAAGTACCAAGACTTCGCAAAGAAGAATCAAGATGAGCCAAGCTATGCTTGAGCCACCACCTAGAAACCCTGCCAGGATAAAAAGGGCCTTCTTCTTCAGGTGCCCAAACGAAAACTGCAACAACAGCACCAGCTCTAACACCAGCTGCTAGTGCCGGATGATCTTCTACTCTTAGATCTCTTCTGAACCACACTATGCTGCAACCACCACCTGACATCTCCAAGAAACTCACCACCAACCAAAAATCCAAAATAAAACCCACTTTCTGTATTATATAGCTCAGTTATGTACCATGTCTTTCTCTCTCTAGAACCAAAACAATTGAGGATTTTGTGTTGATCGTATCAGCTTGGTCTTTATGCTTACGAAGTACTTGTTTATGGTATTATGAATAGGAGATTTTAGACCATAAGCGAGAAATAAAAAAGCATGATTAATTTTGTAATTGCCCATTCTCTTTTTATTCTCTTTCTTAAATAATTTATTTATGTATTTATTACAAGCCCTTCGAGTGGTATTATCTTCTTTAAAGCAACGGAGGTTTTTTAAGCTTTTAGGATCAACCGCAGACCAAAAGGCCAAGTCCATTTACAGAGAGTGAGTGAATAAGATTGTTAATGGAGTGGGGATGCAACAAATTGACAGGCAAATTGCAGCCACAACTTTTGTTTTTCTATATTTTTAGTTTCCATTTTTCTGATGGAAGAAAACAAAACACTACCCACCTCTCCAGTTCCTTCCCTGATCCTCTCTCTTTGACAGGGTGGAAAATATGCCTGAAAATGAAATATGGTCTCTCTTCTATTAGGTTTGGACCCAAATTTTTCATGTGAAAAGACACAAGTATCGTTATGAAACATGGGTTTTTTCGTTCATAAAACAAGGACATGTTGGGGTTTCAATAAATGGCCATATAACTTTTACGCTTAACTTGCATTTGATTCTAAGTAGTTTTCCCTTGTTGCTACTTGGGAATTATATTTATGATATTATACTCTCGAGTTGGGATTGCATTGGAAGCTTAGATATTGGAGCGCAAGTGATGGGAAAGAAGGCTTTGCTGACTCCGTGGATTTGGCTTTTCTTTTCTCCTCTACAAGTGAGTCTCTGCCACATTTTTTGGCGCCGTTCACAAAAGCATGGATTCCATTTTTGCGTCACTGTTAAAAGTGATTCGCGAATAATAGGGAATTATCACATGTTCCTCTCTCCACAAATCCATCCATGCACTAAGCATAATTCTCTTGTAGGCATAAATTAAGCTTTATTTACTTAATCCGTGCACTATGCATTTATGCGAATCACATGTACAACTATTTAATAAAATTTTGTTACACACACACACACACACACATATATATATATATATATATATTCAAAATTATCAAATATATTAGTAATAATAAACATATATGCATACAACACAAAGAAGTATAGGGCATATTTTAATGCATAAAGGGGAAAAGGAGCTGCTTCATGTACTAATTCCTTTTAAATACAAAGATTACGACTTTTTTGAGGTGGGATGTTGGAACTTTATTAATGTCCAATAAAAGTATAAAAATAATTAATCTCTGTTCAAAATTAATATCACCATATATTTTAACTTATTTACTTTTATAATTAAGTAAATATAACACTAAACATAGACTTTATCATTTAATTTTTGTTGAATTCTAAATTATGTATTAAGGTTCTCTTTGTTTATAGAAAAAAAAAAACATTAAAATTCATAAATACTTATATATTTTAATATTTTTTATTTAACACATTTTAAAATTTATTAAAATACTTAATGTTACGTGTAAGGACTTTTAAAACTATTTTAATTAGTATGTAATTATGAATTAATTTAAAAAAATTAACTCTCATGTCAATTAAATTTGATAAGTATTTACATAAAATTAATAATCAAACACATGGATAAATACTTAATATTTTTAATTTAATGTTTATGCAATGCTATAACTAACACCACCAAAAGGGCACTAATAATTTATTTACTATTTTATTTTTATTTTACTTTGTGTTAAAATTAATTTGTAGTAATTATTCTGAGCTTAGGATATTTATTCTTTCTGCTATCCTTCTGGACATCAAATTTAAAAAGGGAGGTTGTCCCACGTCGTAAATACCGACTCACCTTTGTATTTATGGCGCCCGAATCATCCCAAGTCTTTAATTAATTAAGAAAAGATTTCATGTTTATTCAAGATTAGCTATGCATACGTATGAAGACTTAGCTTCTTTTTTCTTCACATTTTAAAAAGAGAAAAAATTAAGGACTCTATTGAAAACGACAAGTGAAATGGAGGTACAATTAAGACCCTATTATGTATAACCGATTTCCATAAGTAAACAAATTAACCCACCGAATTTGTAAAGATAGTGCACATGCCATGTGAGAGTAATCCGTCTCATTTGTTTGTACTTGAGCTGCAATTTGCCAATTCGAGCCTTGATTGGTTCCCTCAGCCTCTCCGCTCCACCCTCCTTTCCAGCTTCAGTCACGCCAAAATAACAGTCTGTCATTTCATCAAATATGTTAAGTGCAATCATACACCATACTGGATCCTCTTTTGTCACAACCCAATTCTCCGAACCCAGATGCTCAATGCCTCACTGCACCTATTGGCGACCTTTGCTTAACCAAAAGGCAAATTACAGCCAGTTTGTGCGCTGACGTGCGGTAATCTGATAGTTATTTTATTAGTCATTTTGTAGCCTGGGGCCGCAGAAGAGGACTTTCTGGTGGCAAATCAATTTATCACAGTGGTTTTTTTATTTTAAAATTTTATATAAACTATTTTAAATTACAAATAACTAAAATTAACATAAATAATTCATGTATCAAACTGGTTAGTGAATAGTAAAAGCATGGATCAACTCCGTTGATTGCAAGCCTATGCCGAGATTAAAAATAAAGGCCCATCACAAACTAAAGTCAGGCCAAACTCGGGTCTAGATGAACTGGCCGCTGGCTTTTTAATATATATATATAATTTATTTTTGAAAATTTATATTTAAATTTGTGAGTAAGTTTGAATCCATCATAAGCTAGCCTGTGAGTGCCGAGCCTCACGAGCTATGCTTGGCTGAATTATTTTTACACGAACTTAGTTCGAGTCAATACTTGCACCCGCGCGGATCTTATTTTAGCAGCCGGCCTGGCTCATTTAACAACTTTAGAGATAGACAAATGAATAAATAAATAAATTTTAGAGCTTTAAGCAGAAGAAATGTACGGTAGTTTGCTCTCTGGACAGTCATTCTATCTTGTGTTTGGCCCGACGAGTTTGGTTTCACAGAAAGGTCTACATCACCAATATAGTTGGGCCAGTCCATGACCCAATCTTAACTCATAATTCTTGATCTTGTAACCACTTGTGATTAAATATTGTCCGCATTATTGTAGAAATAAGAAATTAGGAGATGAATTTTCACACTCACCAACTCCAAAAAACCAATATTTAATTGACATTTTTGCATAGAATGGGACGAGAGTAGGGGGTATACAACAACTTAATATTGTAAGTGGTTATTGTCAATTCTTAAAATTTAGAACTTGCCATATGCACAACTACCACTTCGATAATTAATCATAGCATAATCCCATAATGGTGAATAGTTATATATATATATATATATATATATGTGCTTACAGTATATGTTATGTTACCATAAACAAAACATCTCTTTCTTAATGTTGCCACTTGTAGCTATTATTGTGATCTATGGCAGATTGAATCCTTGCCAGTATTCTAAATTGCATGTTTAAATTTTTTATCAAGAAAAAAAAAAATCATAATTAACTACAATGACATCAGAAACTTGAGTAATATGGCTAGCAAATGGGTTAGGATTAGGTAGTGAAAATTGCCATTATGTTATATTTGATATGGGAGAGGGTAAGAAAACCTAACCAGAAGTTCTTGTTTTTTATGTTTGACAACCACGACCAACTTGACTTTTATCAAACACACTGTGAAAGACATATCTATTAATAATGAAGCTTTGCAGAAAACGACACAAGAAACTTGGTGATCGAGTCCATTGGGACATTTGATACGTGTAAACACCTTTTCAATAAATGGACGGGCTAGATCTAAGAGGTAGTGTCAACTGTCAATACCTTGATGTAAAAGAAATCACAATATCTAACTATTCATGGAAATCAGTCACTGCAATTTCACTTCTATATCATCCTTCTTGTAGTGCGGATCTTACTATTAATTTGCTTAATCACATCTTGATTTTCTAATTGAGGAGACCATTTTTGCCCATGTTTTTGTTAAAATTATTCTTGTCATCTTGAATAGAAGTCATGTCCACTCCAGCACATGAAATAATAAAGACATTTTAAGGACAAAATCCTAGTTCTACTGTCTAGATATAAAATATATATTTCAATACCATCTCCCTGATATTATCGAAGTTTTATCACCATTACAAGCAACAGCGAATTGCCTAGCTATATACTAGGAATCGCTTAGTGTTAGCAGACAGAACTTTTCGACATTGATATCTGATATAATCTGCAGAAATGCTTTTATAGGAATTGTTACCAAATTAAAGAACTTTTTTCCTGTTCATATTTATTTAGGTTGATCAGTCTTGGGACATCGATCTGTAGAAAAGAATTCAAGCTCTTGATACTATGTGTAAATAGTTCGACTGAGCATAAAAATCATTGACTTCCTGCTTTCCAAACTTTACAGATGGGGCTGACGATAACAACTAGATATTCAAATATAGTTTGTGTTATTCGTACTGAATCAAAACCAACAAGTCATCTGTATCTTCATGCAAAAACACTAATTAGTTCAGATGTTTTTGTCGGTATGACATATATAGTGCCACAAACTTGCGTAAAGAACGAGTGCAGTGTTGTCATTCTTACTTATAAATACATGTTATCAGCATGATCATATAAATGGAGCGTATAGTTTGGGCCTCTGGCTGATGCAGAATCATATACAGAGTCAGAGCGAAAATTCTGCCTGCCGATACTAGATAATGGAACATGAGAATTCTCGTGTGCAATTATTTGTGCTCTATAATTAATAATCCAATATTTTATTTATCAAACGCGCGACTTGTTCTTAGAATGTAAATTATTAAATTTTATTAAATCCCTCACTGACTTTTATAAAGCCACAACTCCACGTTATGCAATGCAAGCCGAAGACAATAATGACCAGAATCAATAAAAAAGAAGCAGAAATGAAGATGACAAACTTATATGTTTCTCTTTTTTCTGGCCAGAGACACAACACTGTCTTAGATTCGATGAAACAGAACCAACACTCGAGCTAGATCACTAACAAGAATAACAAGATTATGTACCTGATAGGTATGTATATAAAAAATTATATATGTATTTATATAACCTGAATGCTCTGTACCTTCATAAACTTAAGCCTGTATGGTATGAGGAGTATGAGTTCAGTACATTAGCATGCCTATGAAGTGTAACGCAAACACATAGCGGCAGAAAAGTAAGGAAACATGATGCAACTTCAAACCTCGCAATCTGTAATAACTAAGAAATCTCTTGCATAATAGGATCTTCAAAAAAGAGTTCAGGCCAATATGAAGAAGTTCCTCCGCCGTAGCTGGAAGTGCTGCTTCCATCTCCTGGATTGCTTATTGATGTCGTCTCGGTGACAGATGGATGAACAGCGGGAGGAGAAGGAAGTATCCATGAGAAATCGGGTGGGTCAGCTCCTTGGCTGACCATTGTAAAGTCATTAAGACACTGGCCCAGCTCATTATTCAACGGTGTTTGGAAACTGGAATGGACTTGTGGGTCTGGCAAGTGAGATAATAGATCTGGATATTGGAGTGGTTGAGAGGTTTCGATTCCCAGCAGAGAAAACGAGTCTGGATTGTCTGTTTGTTGTGAATTTACAACTGGGTTTTCTTTAATAGAAGGAATCGAATTTAACAAATTAAGGGCGTCCATTTCTGTAATGCCATTTTGGCCATAAGGGGTAGTGTTGATTGAAGCAGCAGATTGGAGAAGATGATGTAAATATTGAAGCCTAGCTAGCTGTAAAGCTTCTGCTTGCAATCTCACAGATTGTCCATCTATTTGTTGATTCTCTAAGAGGTCTTTCAGATTAGCCAGTGCTATAAGGTGGGGCAAGCTGGCAAATATGTCAGTTCTGGGTTGGTGGGTCATTGGATCAATTCCCATCTGAATTAACTTCTTCTTCAAATGGGTGTTCCAGAAATTCTTGATTTCATTGTCCGTACGGCCTGGTAGGTGCGATGCAATTGCTGACCATCTTGTGAACACAAAAATTATACGTAAGGGAGTTGCGATAACGGAAACAAAGGGACCAATTTCAGGCACTTGTTTGGTTTCAGACATACGCAAGCAAATGATTGAGAAACTTACTTGTTTCCCAGGATGGAATGGAGATGTAGAATTGTTTGCTCTTCATCTTTAGAAAATTTCCCTCTCTTGATATCAGGCCTCAAGTAATTCGTCCATCTTAACCTACAGCTCTTGCCACATCGGTTAAGATCTGCAAACAGAAACAAAGAAATGAGAAAACGCCGATAGCTTCACAAAGATAGAGAAGTTCTCGTACTAATTATCAGATCACCTGCGAGCTTGGGAAGAGCTCTCCAGCTTCCATGGCCATGTTTCTGAATGTATTGAACAAGTTTTTGATCTTCTTCAGGAGTCCAGGGACCTTTTTTGAGGCCATTCTCATCACAACAAGGAGAACGCCCCATATTAATTTTGCTTCTGTATCTTAATTTGCTAAAAAGGTTTAGCTTGCTTCTCTTTGCTGTCACCAAAACTGAAGCTTCCTATTTATATACAATCTTTAGTGTTGCTTCTTGTCTCAGATCATTCAAATAAAGAAACATTTCCCACTATTTGTTGGCTGATCAAGATTGGGACAGTTCCTCCCAATCTTGTGTTCAACTAAAATGCTCGAGATGCCGTCTTCCTTTTGAATTGACAAATACATCCTCTAAATTCAATTTGCTTCCATGAATATTTCTAGGACACTCATGGTAATTCAAGAAAAGAGAGGTCTGAACAGTCATTATATCTGTAGGCATCATGTATAATATAATTTGAACTAAAGTCACTTGGGCTGAAAATGCAAATCAGATTAAGTAATACGTGGCAGGTCATTGTTGGTCAAAGGAACTCATTCCATGCACGCAAGAAGAGGAATTGCCGTCATCGTTTGCATGGCTTTAAACATTTTAGGATGATTTGTTTTTTGTCTTCGGCTTTTTCCTTTTTCATTTAACAATACAAAGATAAAAAAAGATAGATAATATATTTAATAATAAATAATTTTAATTATATTTTATTATAATTTTATATTTTATAATATAAATTAAAAATTTTAAATTATTTATTACGAGCCGTATTTGGACTTCTTAGCAACATGGAATCTGCAGAATACGCACCAGGTCTTGGAAACTGTATTCAGGAAGAGTGACTTAGCTTGGAATTTACCACTGATCATTCACTTAAAAAAAAATGAAAAAATTTAAATTAACTAAAAATAAAAAAATAAGAAAATATTTTATTTTTTTATTAATTTTTTTATCTCTCACT